>PYUH01000250.1:557782-658540 GCA_016808085.1 Suaeda aralocaspica | reverse complement strand
CGGGATGTACCTCTTCAACTGAGAAATATGAAAAACATTATGGACTCGACTCAACTCCGTGGGTAAAGCTAAGCGATATGCCACTTTCCCAATCCTCTCCATAATTTCATACGGTCCAATAAACTTCGGGCTTAACTTTCCCTTCTTTCCAAACCTCATTATACCTTTCATAGGTGATACTTTCAACAATACCTTCTCCCCAATTTCATATTCTTCATCTCGTCGTTTCTTATCTGCATAACTTTTCTGTCGATCTTGTGTGGCTTGAATCTTAGCTTGAATCAGCCTCACTTGATCATCTGTCTCTTGAATAATCTCCGGTCCTAATGTCACCGTCTCACTGATATCCGACCAACATAGCGGGCTTCTACACTTCCTTCCGTACAAGGCTTCAAACGGTGCCATCCCAATACTGGCATGGTAACTATTATTGTAAGAAAACTCGATCAAATCCAAACTATCCTCCCAGTTCTCCTGAAATTCCAAAACACAGGCTCGCAGCATATCTTCCAACGTCTGAATCGTCCTTTCTGTCTGTCCATCCGTCGCTGGATGAAACGCAGTGCTCATCAACAACTTAGTTCCCATGGCCTCTTGTAACGCCTTCCAGAAGTTCGAAATAAATCTCGAATCCCGATCCAACACAATACTCCTTGGAACTCCATGATATTTCACCACGTGCTTCACATACGCCTTAGCCAATTGAGTCATTTTCCAATTATCCTTCATTGGAATAAAGGTTGCAGACTTCGTAAGTCTATCTACAATCACCCAAATTTGATTATTTCCCGTCCTTGATTTTGGCAAACCGATTACGAAATCCATCGAAATCGAATCCCATTTCCACTCCGGAATCTCCAATGGTTGAACTTTTCCTTGAGGTCTCTTGTGTTCAAACTTCACCTTCTGACAAGTCAAGCATTTCGAAACAAAAACTGCCACCTCCTTCTTCATCCTCGGCCACCAAAACACTTTCTTCAAATCCTTATAGAGTTTGTCCCCTCCGGGATGCATAAAATACTTAGTGTTATGTCCTTCCTCCATCACCTTTTGTTTCAGATCCTCACACTTTTGCGGTACACACCACCTTCCCTTGTACCTTAAACTTCCATCCTCGTGAATCTTAAAACCTTCAGCTTTTCCTTCTTTTAACTTCTGCTTTATCCTATCCAACTTAATATCTCCATCTTGATTCTCGCGAATTTCATCGAAAATAGTGGGTTGAATAGTCATAGCACAAATCCTCGACACAACTTCGCCGTAGTCGACCATCTCAAGACTCAATCTACTCATGTCCTTACACAGTCGCTCCGGAATAACCAAAGCATTCACACCATGCGAGGACTTTCGACTGAGTGCATCGGCTACTACATTTGCCTTTCCCTCGTGATATTGGATGTTCAAATCGTAATCCTTTATCAACTCCAACCATCTCCTTTGTCTCATATTCAACTCCTTTTGCGTAAAGATATACTTCAAACTTTTGTGATCCGTGAAGACCTTACACGTCACTCCGTACAAATAATGTCTCCAAATCTTTAACGCAAAAACAATCGCTGCCAACTCCAAATCATGTGTTGGGTAATTCACCTCATACGGCTTCAACTGCCTTGATGCGTAGGCTATCACCTTTCCCCTTTGCATCAAAACACATCCCAATCCATTCTTCGAAGCATCACTGTAGACTTCGAAACCATCATCACCTTCCGGTAATGTAAGCACAGGTGCCGTCGTCAAACTCCTTTTCCACGTCTGAAAAGCTTCCTCACACTTCTCATCCCACACAAACTTCTTTTCCTTCTTCATCAACGACGTCATAGGTTTCGCTATCCTCGAGAAATCTTTGACAAAGCGTCTATAGTATCCCGCTAATCCTAAGAAGCTTCGGATGTCCGTCACATTCCTAGTCGTCGGCCATTTACTCACAGCCTTGACTTTAGCTGGATCTACAGAAACGCCATCCTTTGTGATAATATGTCCTAAAACGCCACTTGCTCCAGCCAAAACTCACACTTCGATAACTTTGCATACAATTGGTGCTCCCTCAATGTCATCAAAATCGTCCTTAAATGTTCAGCATGTTGCTCCTTCCCTTTCGAATACACCAAGATATCATCTATGAACACCACTACGAATTTGTCCAAGTACTCATGGAATACCCGGTTCATAAGGTCCATAAATATCGCTGGCGCATTCGTCAACCCAAAAGGCATCACAGTAAACTCATAATGTCCATATCTTGTCCTAAATGCGGTCTTCGGAATGTCCTTTTCCGCAATTGCCAATTGATGGTACCCAGATCGCAAATCAATCTTCGAAAATGTCGTCGCCCCTTTCAACTGGTCAAACAAATTATCAATCCTTGGCAATGGGTACTTATTCTTGATAGTCACCTTATTAAGCTCACGATAATCAATGCACAACCTCATACTTCTGTCCTTCTTCTTTATAAACAACACTGGTGCGCCCCATGGGGAAGCACTAGGTCGTATGTAACCCTTCTCCAATAAATCCTGCAATTGAGTCTTCAACTCCATCATCTCCGCAGGTGCCATTCTATACGGGGCTTTAGAAATAGGTGCGGTTCCAGGAACCAAATCGATCGTAAACTCCACGGCTCTCTTTGGTGGTAGTCCTGGAATCTCATCCGGAAATACATCGGGAAATTCTCTCACTACTTCTATGTCGTTAACGCTTGGTTCGGAAACTCCCTCCAAGTTCATCACACAACAAAAGAATAGTGGATTTCCCTTAGCTATCATCTTCACCATTTTCATCGCCGAGACAATCTTAATGTCCTTTGTCTTCGGTAGCCTCCTATAAGACACCATAGCCCCTCTCGGACTTTTCAAGGTCACCTTCTGCGCTTCACAATCAATCTTAGCCTTATACTTACTCAACCAGTCCATTCCTAGTATCACATCCAATTCCTTTAATCCAAATTCAATCAACCTCGACGGAAAGTCACATCCAGCGATAAAAATTTTCACACCATCATACACCTTAGAACAAGTCACGATCTCACCATTTGGCATTGCAATCGGTATATTCACCATCCTAGGTTTACCTAAGTCAAGTCTAGCTATGGCACTACCAGATATAAACGAATATGAAGCTCCGGAATCAAACAAAGTCTTAACAGGTATAGAGTTAATAGAGAATGTACCAGTTACCACTCCTCCATTATCCTCCGCCTCTTGGTAGCTCATGTTGTACATCTTTCCTGGCGCATTGCCCTTCGCTTGTCCTCCAGCAGTGTTCATACCATTCACATTCTTGTTTGCAGCATTAGCTCCTCCAGCATTAGTTGTAGCATTCGCTCCCTTATTGTAATTCTGATTATTGAAGCTTCCATTGCTACCTCCAGCATTTCCACCATTGAACCTCCCATTGTTGTTCATTGGCCTCCCGAAATTTCCTCCTTGCTTATTCTGATTGAAGCGGTTTCCAAACTTGTTTCCGTTATTGCTTCCACTCCAACACTCATAAGCACGATGTCCTTGCTTGCCACAGTTCCGACAAGTCACCAGATTTCCCTCACAGTCTTTTCCAGGATGATTCTTTGGGCATAGAGTGCAGTGATGTACCCTTTCTCCAGTCCTTACCATTTTTCCACCTGGATTACCGTTCCGCTGGAAATTTGGGTTCCCATTCTTCTGAAAGTTTGAGTTCCCATTCCTTTGGAAGTTTTGGTTTCCATTCCTCTGATTATGATTGTTTTGTCCACCAAACCTAGGTCGCTTATTGAAGTAATTGAAGTTATTTTGGTTTCCATTAGCTTGGCTTGGCTCCTTTCTCTTCCCTTCCTTTACAGCCTTGGCTCTCTCACCTAACTTGTATAGATGAGCAGCCCTTCCATACACCGCATCCAAAGTAGTGAAGTGCTCTCCAGCAAGTTGAGATTGCAACTCCAATGTCAACCCTTGTTCAAAATGATATGCCTTCTTCTCCTCATTTGGCACAATATCCGGTGCAAACCTCATCAACTCCAGAAACTTGTGGTAATATTGTTCCACAGACATGTCCCCCATCTCCAGCTTAGTAAACTCCCTAGACTTCTCCTTCTTCAGAAACGCAGGATAGAACTTATTGCGAATCACTTCCTTAAACATCTCCCAACCAAAGTTAGGTCTAGCCCTCATAGTTGCGTCACTTTGTGACCACCAAATATCAGCTTCCTCTCTTAGGTAAAATACAGCATTAGCAACTTTCAGGTCATCCGGACATTTAAGAGCTTGGAAAATCTTATCGAATTCCCTAATCCAGTTCTCCAACACTAAAGGGTCCTCAGTACCACTATAAACCGGTGGCTTACTCCTAGCTATCTCCCTAAACATCTCCCCAGCAGGGTCTTGATTCCTACGGTTAGCCTCCTGATTGGTCCTTGACAACTCAATCAATTGTCGCAAACATTCAGCAACTTCTCCATTTCCATTGTTCCTTGCCATCTATTGAACAAAACGCACACTTAAACCTCAAACTTAAAGACACTCAACTCTTATTGCATCAAAGTGCAATACCCTATTACTAGTTAACAGCTTGGCAAACAAATTAACAACAACAACACCAAAACATGAAACCACAACAAAAGAAACAAGAAGCTAAACAAGAGCAAAAGAGAAGACATGTAAAGAAAAAAAAAATTTATTCCCATTATTCGCTTGGTTTAATTAAACGTCAACAACTTAAAAAAAAATTTTAAACTTAAACTAAGGAAGTTCTAATTACGTCAAAAGAATTAAAGCAACTCTAAACATAAAGAACTAAGCAATCTTCAAATTCCTCAATGATCAAGGCGACTTCTAACTCTGGTTCTTGGTCCTTCACTTGGCTCTTCTCGTTCCCTCTTGATGCCTCTAGTTAAATCTTCTGAAGTAGTCCCACTTCCATCTTCTACATGTCCATCTTCATCTTCACTGTCACTAAGCACAATTACTTCTATTTCCTTTTCAATAATCTCTAAATCATCGTCATCACTTTGTTCTTCCTCTTCTGGGTCTTCTTCCTCTTCTGGATCTCCTTCCTCATCTTCCTCATTTCCATTTCCATTTTCATTTCCATCTTCATTTTCCTCATTCCCAGTCTCATTTCCATTTCCCTCAGGGTCTTCATTTTCAGTCTCATTTTCCTCATGCTGTGGGCTTGGAGGCTCAGTCAACCACTCATGAATCCTATCTGCTAGCTCTATTTCCCTTCTTACAAAGTCCACTGCAGGCAACCATTTCCCACTTGCAGAAAACTTCTCCACATTTGGAGTCCTATCCTCATGAAGTACATCCTGATACTTAGTCTTCAGCCCAACATAAGGGTTTCTATCTGGCAGATTCCTAATAAACAACCATATCACTGAAGCTTGTAAATTCGATCCTGGGATCCCCATATTGTACATGAAATTGCACCAACTCTCAATTCGATCACAGTAACTCTTAGCATCATCATAAACTCTCCTATGAAGACTATATTCCGATGGTGACAACATCTGCAGGTTTAAAGCAAACGTAAATCCCTAAAGAAAACCCCAACAAAAAACCCAAGCAAGCAACAAAACAACTTAACGTGCAGCAAGACTTAAAAACATGCATAAATGCAAAATGCAGGAATGCCCATCCTAAGTCTACCCATTCTCACACTTCAAATTTTTAATCCTAGTCCTTTAAACTTCCGTGTTTGCAAACACATTTTGAAGATCATTTTCAAAACATTTTTTTTTAAAAACCTATAGCTCTGGCTACCACTCTGTAACACCCCCAAATTCCTCACTTTCTAACTTACCTCAAACCTATAAACACAAGAGGAACTTGAGCATGTTACCGCCACGTCACAACTAATTATGAAAACTAATTGCAACGCTAAGGCTAAGGTAAAACAACACACCTTACTAAAACCATTTTATAAAAGTCAAACAACTCACAGCGGAAGTCTTTACAACTAAGTCAAACATTAAATTAACAACTTGGAACCATCACGGCCCTTATTCCAAACCACTAGAAAAATCTAAAGTCAAAACAACTACCAAATATTATCCACTCCTCTCGAAAAATCCCTTCACCATGCATATGCTCAACAACCTGCACTTATTCTGCTTAACAAGCAAACAGAACAAGAAAAACATGGAAATATATATGTGTCAGCAACCACTGCTGAGTATGCACAACATAGCAAAAACATAACAACACGAAGACACACACATAGCATACAAAATACACATAACAAGACTCTCACTCCATTTTAAGACTCATGACTCATAAGTTCAAAATTCTTCATCTTGATTATAACTTCTTGCTTCGAAAAGGATATAGGAAACGTGAACGGGCTCTTTGGAAAGACGGTCGTCAACCAAGTAGGTAGCGCTCCCCGTACAATCCGAACTCTAACAGAAAGATAGCTAGTCTTTCAAAAACAGTGGTACATGGTCTCCATCCACCCCATGTCCAAACTTAACTCTTTAACTCTTTTGGAATTCCAGAACTAAACAGTGAAGCATCGTCACACTCCACTATGGAAGTACAGCGTTAAGGCAATACATACCTCCCCCGTATGGTAACCTCATTTGGCCTGAATGAGTACTCACGTTCCTTTAAAAATAACTTGCTCATAATTGTTTACTTAACTTTGCTTTACTCGACTTTATTTAACTTTGACTTAATAAGCATTTAACTTTGATTTGTCTTGTAAACATGACTCTTATGGTCAAAACTTGCTCAAAACATGCATAGAAGCATTATAACTCATGAACAAACTTCAAAACACTTAAACATGTCATTTTAGACTCTTAACCCTCACATTAAAGCTTCATATAGCTACTGTCCAGAATTCAAACATAACTTAAAACACGACCGAAAAGTCAAACATACACCGTCAGACTTCGAAACATACATAAACAACATAGAAACCATCAAACACTTAACCAACACTTGTTAATGACTCTTTCCTCTTTTAGTAACCTTCCATTAATAGTAAATGACTTTTGAAAACATTTTTAGAAACTTCTATTCCTAGAAATTTATTTTTGAAAAACATTTGTTTTAAAACTAGGCAATAGAAATAGAAATAAATCTGAAAATAATTATTAAAAATTAAATAGGTTCGAAAACACTTTTCCAAAACCTTTTACTGCCTAAAATACAGTCTCAAACCAAATCTCGTGGCTAGATAAGGTCTATGTGAATTTTAGTAGATTTTAAACTAGAAACCCTAAAACTAGCGATAAAACAATTAAAAATCCAAGCTAATTACCTAATAAATTCTCTAGGTCGTGAAACCCATTTTATAATTCCTTTTATTCTCCTATTAACCAGTAACAACCTTTAGAAACCTTAGTTCACGTTTTAAATATTTTTAAAAGATTTATTTTTGAAAACAGTCCAATCTGTCTAAAACCAATCTAAAAATTATTTAAAAATATTGGAAAACCTTTTAATGACGAAACCAACTCTATAAACTCATATTATGCTTCTGGAATACATTAAAAATAATCTCATAGTCAGATTCGACCTTTAGACCTTCTGAAACAATATTTTTCGGTAAAAACCGCAAAACTGAAAACTGACTAATAAAATTATTTGACCATGCTATACTTCATGTTAAAGTACGAGAATTTAACACAACTTCACATACATCACAATAAGTCTAAAATAATTTTTACGAGCATACTTCAACACTTTAACCTCATATAACAAATTTTACACATAAACCAGCAGATTTTCGGTTCAACACTATAAAATTCATGGGGGCTTGCATGATCGTTTTCTTGCTCCAATAATTTAACACGACATACTATAATACTAAACCTAAGTTTTCATGCTATTAGGTCTTTGATATGTCGCACATACCTTGCTCGCTAAATTTCCTTCTTAATTAAAACTGCTCTTCGGAAAATTCTCCTCCTTGCATTAAAATACAAAAATACCATTAGAAATTCGACTAACCTCATATGAACATTATATAACTAATATACAGCCTCTAAAATAATTTTTCGTGCATAAATTTCGATTATTTATAATTTCTATGATTTGTTTTATTAAAAATCCAATTTTTGACATAAACTAATCTATTAAATAAAAATTACCAAACTAATTTTTAAAAATAATTTGAAAACATCAAAACACTTTTTATTTACTGAAAAACATTAGGGAAACACTTTTTCGATTTTTTAAAAAAAATTTGGAAGGAAAAATAATTTTTTTCTCTCTTTTTCTTATTTTCGAAAACCATGGTGAGTGGGCTACTTTGAGGTGGTTTTTGGCCACCTTGGTGGCTGCATGGGTGGCGGATCTTGGTACCTGGTGGTAGAGTGCAGCAAGGGCTGTCACGTGGTGGTGGTTGTGGCGGCAGATGTGAAGTGTGGTGGTTGTGGTGGTGGCTCAAAGTTGGTTCCACGAAGAGGAAAACTGCAGTTTTATTTTTTTCTGTTTGTGTACTTTGCTGCGGTTTTTGGGCTGCGGTTTTTCTTTCTTTTTTTTTTCTTTTTCTGATTTTTGGAAAGGGTTTTAAAGAGTAAAATTTGATGAACCAGAGAGCTATATATAGGGTATATGGCCTTAAGGAATTTCGGCCAAATCAAAGTGAAAAGATAAAGTTTTGATTTTTTTTTTTTTGGATAAGATCTAAATTGTGTAGGATAATTTTGGATATGTTTATCTTTTGTAAAATCTGAAATTTATCCTAACTAAAAGATACAAAATATCTAGGTAGTTAAAATAAATAATTTAGAAAATAATTTTGGCCATAAAAATATTTATGGGCCTTGGAAAACCGAAAATACCCCATTTTGGGCCTAATATGGTCCGAAAATAATTAAAATAAAACCCATAATTATTTTTGCTATTTTTGAAAATTAAATTTAAATACTCAAAACCTCCTTTAAAAATAATTACTATTTCTAATAAAACCTTTTGTAAAATAAATTATTTTAAGCCATAAAATATAAATAGACTTTATTTTCCGAAATTCATAAAACTATATATTATAATCGTATAAAAATATAATATAAAGTCTTAAAAATGCGGGGGATTACAGTCTACCCCCCTTAAAAGAAGTTTCGTCCCGAAACTTGGAACGAGTAAAAACGCTTCTCGAAAACTCTTTGTAAAACTCTTTCAAAACTTTTATAAAGTCTTTTGCTTGATGTAAAACTTTTGTCAAAACTCTTTTCGTGAAACTCTTACGAAACTTTTAATGCACGTTATAGAAACTTTTGTGTCTTGCTTTGGCTGTATTTTAGTTACATAATAACAATCAACTCTACTGTGAAACGCGAAATTCTATCGCCTTCTACCCCCCTTAAAAATCGAGTTACGTCCCCGTAACTCTACTAACCTCGGCAAACAAATCGGGGTACTTCTCTTTCATAGCATCCTCTGCTTCCCAAGTTGCCTCTTCTGTATCTTGGTTCGACCATAAAACTTTAACAATCTTAACTTCCTTATTCCGTGTTTTCCTCACCTTCGAATCAAGAATCTTTACAGGTCTTTCTTCAAAAGTCAGAGATTCATCTAGCTCTATGGTTTCAGGTTGTAGAACATGGCTCTTATCCGGGATGTACCTCTTCAACTGAGAAATATGAAAAACATTATGGACTCGACTCAACTCCGTGGGTAAAGCTAAGCGATATGCCACTTTCCCAATCCTCTCCAGAATTTCATACGGTCCAATAAACTTCGGGCTTAACTTTCCCTTCTTTCCAAACCTCATTATACCTTTCATAGGTGATACTTTCAACAATACCTTCTCCCCAACTTCATATTCTTCATCTCGTCGTTTCTTATCTGCATAACTTTTCTGTCGATCTTGTGCGGCTTGAATCTTAGCTTGAATCAGCCTCACTTGATCAACTGTCTCTTGAATAATCTCCGGTCCTAATGTCACCGTCTCACTGATATCCGACCAACATAGCGGGCTTCTACACTTCCTTCCGTACAAGGCTTCAAACGGTGCCATCCCAATACTGGCATGGTAACTATTATTGTAAGAAAACTCGATCAAATCCAAACTATCCTCCCAGTTCTCCTGAAATTCCAAAACACAGGCTCGCAGCATATCTTCCAACGTCTGAATCGTCCTTTCTGTCTGTCCATCCGTCGCTGGATGAAACGCAGTGCTCATCAACAACTTAGTTCCCATGGCCTCTTGTAACGCCTTCCAGAAGTTCGAAATAAATCTCGAATCCCGATCCGACACAATACTCCTTGGAACTCCATGATATTTCACCACGTGCTTCACATACGCCTTAGCCAATTGAGTCATTTTCCAATTATCCTTCATTGGAATAAAGGTTGCAGACTTCGTAAGTCTATCTACAATCACCCAAATTTGATTATTTCCCGTCCTTGATTTTGGCAAACCGATTACGAAATCCATCGAAATCGAATCCCATTTCCACTCCGGAATCTCCAATGGTTGAACTTTTCCTTGAGGTCTCTTGTGTTCAAACTTCACCTTCTGACAAGTCAAGCATTTCGAAACAAAAACTGCCACCTCCTTCTTCATCCTCGGCCACCAAAACACTTTCTTCAAATCCTTATAGAGTTTGTCCCCTCCGGGATGCACAGAATACTTAGTGTTATGTCCTTCCTCCATCACCTTTTGTTTCAGATCCTCACACTTTTGCGGTACACACCACCTTCCCTTGTACCTTAAACTTCCATCCTCGTGAATCTTAAAACCTTCAGCTTTTCCTTCTTTTAACTTCTGCTTTATCCTATCCAACTTAATATCTCCATCTTGATTCTCGCGAATTTCATCGAAAATAGTGGGTTGAATAGTCATAGCACAAATCCTCGACACAACTTCGCCGTAGTCGACCATCTCAAGACTCAATCTACTCATGTCCTTACACAGTCGCTCCGGAATAACCAAAGCATTCACACCATGCGAGGACTTTCGACTGAGTGCATCGGCTACTACATTTGCCTTTCCCTCGTGATATTGGATGTTCAAATCGTAATCCTTTATCAACTCCAACCATCTCCTTTGTCTCATATTCAACTCCTTTTGCGTAAAGATATACTTCAAACTTTTGTGATCCGTGAAGACCTTACACGTCACTCCGTACAAATAATGTCTCCAAATCTTTAACGCAAAAACAATCGCTGCCAACTCCAAATCATGTGTTGGGTAATTCACCTCATACGGCTTCAACTGCCTTGATGCGTAGGCTATCACCTTTCCCCTTTGCATCAAAACACATCCCAATCCATTCTTCGAAGCATCACTGTAGACTTCGAAACCATCATCACCTTCCGGTAATGTAAGCACAGGTGCCGTCGTCAAACTCCTTTTCAACGTCTGAAAAGCTTCCTCACACTTCTCATCCCACACAAACTTCTTTTCCTTCTTCATCAACGACGTCATAGGTTTCGCTATCCTCGAGAAATCTTTGACAAAGCGTCTATAGTATCCCGCTAATCCTAAGAAGCTTCGGATGTCCGTCACATTCCTAGGCGTCGGCCATTCACTCACAGCCTTGACTTTAGCTGGATCTACAGAAACGCCATCCTTTGTGATAATATGTCCTAAAAACGCCACTTGCTCCAGCCAAAACTCACACTTCGACAACTTTGCATACAATTGGTGCTCCCTCAATGTCATCAAAATCGTCCTTAAATGTTCAGCATGTTGCTCCTTCCCTTTCGAATACACCAAGATATCATCTATGAACACCACTACGAATTTGTCCAAGTACTCATGGAATACCCGGTTCATAAGGTCCATAAATATCGCTGGCGCATTCGTCAACCCAAAAGGCATCACAGTAAACTCATAATGTCCATATCTTGTCCTAAATGCGGTCTTCGGAATGTCCTTTTCCGCAATTGCTAATTGATGGTACCCAGATCGCAAATCAATCTTCGAAAATGTCGTCGCCCCTTTCAACTGGTCAAACAAATCATCAATCCTTGGCAATGGGTACTTATTCTTGATAGTCACCTTATTAAGCTCACGATAATCAATGCACAACCTCATACTTCCGTCCTTCTTCTTTACAAACAACACTGGCGCGCCCCATGGGGAAGCACTAGGTCGTATGTAACCCTTCTCCAATAAATCCTGCAATTGAGTCTTCAACTCCATCATCTCCGCAGGTGCCATTCTATACGGGGCTTTAGAAATAGGTGCGGTTCCAGGAACCAAATCGATCGTAAACTCCACGGCTCTCTTTGGTGGTAGTCCTGGAATCTCATCCGGAAATACATCGGGAAATTCTCTCACTACTTCTATGTCGTTAACGCTTGGTTCGGAAACTCCCTCCAAGTTCATCACACAACAAAAGAATAGTGGATTTCCCTTAGCTATCATCTTCACCATTTTCATCGCCGAGACAATCTTAATGTCCTTTGTCTTCGGTAGCCTCCTATAAGACACCATAGCCCCTCTCGGACTTTTCAAGGTCACCTTCTGCGCTTCACAATCAATCTTAGCCTTATACTTACTCAACCAGTCCATTCCTAGTATCACATCCAATTCCTTTAATCCAAATTCAATCAACCTCGACGGAAAGTCACATCCAGCGATAAAAATTTTCACACCATCATACACCTTAGAACAAGTCACGATCTCACCATTTGGCATTGCAATCGGTATATTCACCATCCTAGGTTTACCTAAGTCAAGTCTAGCTATGGCACTACCAGATATAAACGAATATGAAGCTCCGGAATCAAACAAAGTCTTAACAGGTATAGAGTTAATAGAGAATGTACCAGTTACCACTCCTCCATTATCCTCCGCCTCTTGGTAGCTCATGTTGTACATCTTTCCTGGCGCATTGCCCTTCGCTTGTCCTCCAGCAGTGTTCATACCATTCACATTCTTGTTTGCAGCATTAGCTCCTCCAGCATTAGTTGTAGCATTCGCTCCCTTATTGTAATTCTGATTATTGAAGCTTCCATTGCTACCTCCAGCATTTCCACCATTGAACCTCCCATTGTTGTTCATTGGCCTCCCGAAATTTCCTCCTTGCTTATTCTGATTGAAGCGGTTTCCAAACTTGTTTCCGTTATTGCTTCCACTCCAACACTCATAAGCACGATGTCCTTGCTTGCCACAGTTCCGACAAGTCACCAGATTTCCCTCACAGTCTTTTCCAGGATGATTCTTTGGGCATAGAGTGCAGTGATGTACCCTTTCTCCAGTCCTTACCATTTTTCCACCTGGATTACCGTTCCGCTGGAAATTTGGGTTCCCATTCTTCTGAAAGTTTGAGTTCCCATTCCTTTGGAAGTTTTGGTTTCCATTCCTCTGATTATGATTGTTTTGTCCACCAAACCTAGGTCGCTTATTGAAGTAATTGAAGTTATTTTGGTTTCCATTAGCTTGGCTTGGCTCCTTTCTCTTCCCTTCCTTTACAGCCTTGGCTCTCTCACCTAACTTGTATAGATGAGCAGCCCTTCCATACACCGCATCCAAAGTAGTGAAGTGCTCTCCAGCAAGTTGAGATTGCAACTCCAATGTCAACCCTTGTTCAAAATGATATGCCTTCTTCTCCTCATTTGGCACAATATCCGGTGCAAACCTCATCAACTCCAGAAACTTGTGGTAATATTGTTCCACAGACATGTCCCCCATCTCCAGCTTAGTAAACTCCCTAGACTTCTCCTTCTTCAGAAACGCAGGATAGAACTTATTGCGAATCACTTCCTTAAACATCTCCCAACCAAAGTTAGGTCTAGCCCTCATAGTTGCGTCACTTTGTGACCACCAAATATCAGCTTCCTCTCTTAGGTAAAATACAGCATTAGCAACTTTCAGGTCATCCGGACATTTAAGAGCTTGGAAAATCTTATCGAATTCCCTAATCCAGTTCTCCAACACTAAAGGGTCCTCAGTACCACTATAAACCGGTGGCTTACTCCTAGCTATCTCCCTAAACATCTCCCCAGCAGGGTCTTGATTCCTACGATTAGCCTCCTGATTGGTCCTTGACAACTCAATCAATTGCCGCAAACATTCAACAACTTCTCCATTTCCATTGTTCCTTGCCATCTATTGAACAAAACGCACACTTAAACTCAAACTTAAAGACACTCAACTCTTATTGCATCAAAGTGCAATACCCTATTACTAGTTAACAGCTTGGAAACAAATTAACAAACAACAACACAAAACATGAAACCACAACAAAAGAAACAAGAAGCTAAACAAGAGCAAAAGAGAAGACATGTAAAGAAAAAAAAAATTTATTCCCATTATTCGCTTGGTTTAATTAAACGTCAACAACTTAAAAAAAAATTTTAAACTTAAACTAAGGAAGTTCTAATTACGTCAAAAGAATTAAAGCAACTCTAAACATAAAGAACTAAGCAATCTTCAAATTCCTCAATGATCAAGGCGACTTCTAACTCTTGTTCTTGGTCCTTCACTTGGCTCTTCTCGTTCCCTCTTGATGCCTCTAGTTAAATCTTCTGAAGTAGTCCCACTTCCATCTTCTACATGTCCATCTTCATCTTCACTGTCACTAAGCACAATTACTTCTATTTCCTTTTCAATAATCTCTAAATCATCGTCATCACTTTGTTCTTCCTCTTCTGGGTCTTCTTCCTCTTCTGGATCTCCTTCCTCATCTTCCTCATTTCCATTTCCATCTTCATTTTCCTCATTCCCAGTCTCATTTCCATTTCCCTCAGGGTCTTCATTTTCGGTCTCATTTTCTCATACTGTGGGCTTGGAGGCTCAGTCAACCACTCATGAATCCTATCTGCTAGCTCTATTTCCCTTCTTACAAAATCCACTGTAGGCAACCATTTCCCATTTGCAGAAAACTTCTCCACATTTGGAGTCCTATCCTCATGAAGTACTTCCTGATACTTAGTCTTCAGCCCAACATAAGGGTTTCTATCTGGCAGATTCCTAATAAACAACCATATCACTGAAGCTTGTAAATTCGATCCTGGGATCCCCATATTGTACATGAAATTGCACCAACTCTCAATTCGATCACAGTAACTCTTAGCATCATCATAAACTCTCCTATGAAGACTATATTCCGATGGTGACAACATCTGTAGGTTTAAAGCAAACGTAAATCCCTAAAGAAAACCCCAACAAAAAACCCAAGCAAGCAACAAAACAACTTAACGTGCAGCAAGACTTAAAAACATGCATAAATGCAAAATGCAGGAATGCCCATCCTAAGTCTACCCATTCTCACACTTCAAATTTTTTTTATCCCTAGTCCTTTAAACTTCCGTGTTTGCAAACACATTTTGAAGATCATTTTCAAAACATTTTTTTGGAAAAACCTATAGCTCTGGCTACCACTCTGTAACACCCCCAAATTCCTCACTTTCTAACTTACCTCAAACCTATAAACACAAGAGGAACTTGAGCATGTTACCGCCACGTCACAACTAATTATGAAAACTAATTGCAACGCAAAGGCTAAGGTAAAACAACACACCTTACTAAAACCATTTTATAAAAGTCAAACAACTCACAGCGGAAGTCTTTACAACTAAGTCAAACATTAAATTAACAACTTGGAACCATCACGGCCCTTATTCCAAACCACTAGAAAAATCTAAAGTCAAAACAACTACCAAATATTATCCACTCCTCTCGAAAAATCCCTTCACCATGCATATGCTCAACAACCTGCACTTATTCTGCTTAACAAGCAAACAGAACAAGAAAAACATGGAAATATATATGTGTCAGCAACCACTGCTGAGTATGCACAACATAGCAAAAACATAACAACACGAAGACACACACATAGCATACAAAATACACATAACAAGACTCTCACTCCATTTTAAGACTCATGACTCATAAGTTCAAAATTCTTCATCTTGATTATAACTTCTTGCTTCGAAAAGGATATAGGAAACGTGAACGGGCTCTTTGGAAAGACGGTCGTCAACCAAGTAGGTAGCGCTCCCCGTACAATCCGAACTCTAACAGAAAGATAGCTAGTCTTTCAAAAACAGTGGTACATGGTCTCCATCCACCCCATGTCCAAACTTAACTCTTTAACTCTTTTGGAATTCCAGAACTAAACAGTGAAGCATCGTCACACTCCACTATGGAAGTACAGCGTTAAGGCAATACATACCTCCCCCGTATGGTAACCTCATTTGGCCTGAATGAGTACTCACGTTCCTTTAAAAATAACTTGCTCATAATTGTTTACTTAACTTTGCTTTACTCGACTTTATTTAACTTTGACTTAATAAGCATTTAACTTTGATTTGTCTTGTAAACATGACTCTTATGGTCAAAACTTGCTCAAAACATGCATAGAAGCATTATAACTCATGAACAAACTTCAAAACACTTAAACATGTCATTTTAGACTCTTAACCCTCATATTAAAGCTTCATATAGCTACTGTCCAGAATTCAAACATAACTTAAAACACGACCGAAAAGTCAAACATACACCGTCAGACTTCGAAACATACATAAACAACATAGAAACCATCAAACACTTAACCAACACTTGTTAATGACTCTTTCCTCTTTTAGTAACCTTCCATTAATAGTAATTGACCTTCGAAAACGTTTTTAGAAACTTCTATTCTTAGAAATTTATTTTTTTGAAAAACATTTGTTTTAAAACTAGGCAATAGAAATAGAAATAAATCTGAAAATAATTATTAAAAATTAAATAGGTTCGAAAACACTTTTCCAAAACCTTTTACTGCCTAAAATACAGTCTCAAACCAAATCTCGTGGCTAGATAAGGTCTATGTGAATTTTAGTAGATTTTAAACTAGAAACCCTAAAACTAGCGATAAAACAATTAAAAATCCAAGCTAATTACCTAATAAATTCTCTAGGTCGTGAAACCCATTTTATAATTCCTTTTATTCTCCTATTAACCAGTAACAACCTTTAGAAACCTTAGTTCACGTTTTAAATATTTTTAAAAGATTTATTTTTGAAAACAGTCCAATCTGTCTAAAACCAATCTAAAAATTATTTAAAAATATTGGAAAACCTTTTAATGACGAAACCAACTCTATAAACTCATATTATGCCTCTAGAATACATTTAAAATAATCTTNTATGCTTCTGGAATACATTAAAAATAATCTCATAGTCAGATTCGACCTTTAGACCTTCTGAAATAATATTTTTCGGTAAAAACCGCAAAACTGAAAACTGACTAATAAAATTATTTGACCATGCTATACTTTATGTTAAAGTACGAGAGTTTAACACAACTTCACATACATCACAATAAGTCTAAAATAATTTTTACGAGCATACTTCAACACTTTAACCTCATATAACAAATTTTACACATAAACCAGCAGATTTTCGGTTCAACACTATAAAATTCATGGGGGCTTGCATGATCGTTTTCTTGCTCCAATAATTTAACACGACATACTATAATACTAAACCTAAGTTTTCATGCTATTAGGTCTTTGATATGTCGCACATACCTTGCTCGCTAAATTTCCTTCTTAATTAAAACTGCTCTTCGGAAAATTCTCCTCCTTGCATTAAAATACAAAAATACCATTAGAAATTCGACTAACCTCATATGAACATTATATAACTAATATACAGCCTCTAAAATAATTTTTCGTGCATAAATTTCGATTATTTATAATTTCTATGATTTGTTTTATTAAAAATCCAATTTTTGACATAAACTAATCTATTAAATAAAAATTACCAAACTAATTTTTAAAAATAATTTGAAAACATCAAAACACTTTTTATTTACTGAAAAACATTAGGGAAACACTTTTTCGATTTTTTTAAAAATAATTTGGAAGGAAAAATATATTTTTTTTCTCTTTTTCTTATTTTCGAAAACCATGGTGAGTGGGCTACTTTGAGGTGGTTTTTGGCCACCTTGGTGGCTGCATGGGTGGCGGATCTTGGTACCTGGTGGTAGAGTGCAGCAAGGGCTGTCACGTGGTGGTGGTTGTGGCGGCAGATGTGAAGTGTGGTGGTTGTGGTGGTGGCTCAAAGTTGGTTCCACGAAGAGGAAAACTGCAGTTTTATTTTTTTTTAGTTTGTGTACTTTGCTGCGGTTTTTGGGCTGCGGTTTTTCTTTCTTTTTTTTTTTTTTTCTTTTTCTGATTTTTGGAAAGGGTTTTAAAGAGTAAAATTTGATGAACCAGAGAGCTATATATAGGGTATATGGCCTTAAGGAATTTCGGCCAAATCAAAGTGAAAAGATAAAGTTTTGTTTTTTTTTTTTTTTGGATAAGATCTAAATTGTGTAGGATAATTTTGGATATGTTTATCTTTTGTAAAATCTGAAATTTATCCTAACTAAAAGATACAAAATATCTAGGTAGTTAAAATAAATAATTTAGAAAATAATTTTGGCCATAAAAATATTTATGGGCCTTGGAAAACCGAAAATACCCCATTTTGGGCCTAATATGGTCCGAAAATAATTAAAATAAAACCCATAATTATTTTTGCTATTTTTGAAAATTAAATTTAAATACTCAAAACCTCCTTTAAAAATAATTACTATTTCTAATAAAATCTTTTGTAAAATAAATTATTTTAAGCCATAAAATATAAATAAACTTTATTTTCCGAAATTCATAAAACTATATATTATAATCGTATAAAATTATAATATAAGGTCTTAAAAATGCGGGGGATTACATTTAATCCGGGCCTTTAAGCCCTTGAGAGCATAAAGAGCTCTCGCGTAATTGTTTTAGCTCTTGGAGTTGTGGTGGAACACAAAGCTTTCGCCGATCCATTGCCTTCATGCGAATCCATACTCAAAAGAAGAAATTGAGTGTTCTTTTTGAATCAGCTTCACACTATAGTAAAATAAATGGCCCTTATTAGTACTTGAATCCTTCGTCTTCAGGGTAACGCTGACCTTGAAATGGTTACTTAGTAGCTGAACGTTTTGCCCTTTGGTCCTAGGGTTACTCCTGGCTGTGGGAAAATTCTTCTTCTTATTAGGGCCCTCGGCCTTTATCGGTACTACATTAGCGGAATCTCAGGGGAAGGATTTTGTGACACATTCTACTCCTGGCAGGAGCTTGTCTACTAGGAAAAGGATCACCAATTTTGCTGAGTCTGGTGAGGTCAATGGCATTTCTCGATCTGCTCGAGATTGTCCTTTCTTTCAGCAGTTGACTTCGTAGTAAATACCTTCGTCATCACTTGCAGGAGGATCTGGTGACACCCCAGGCCTTTCTGAGTTGTACTTCCCTCTCGGTTTTATCCCGACAGACGTTCCGTCGACGAGCCAGTGTAATACCTCATATTTTCATGTAATTTCAGGAATTATTTTTGTATTTTATACGTATGATTTTAATATTTTTATTGAAAAGTTGTATTCAATAAGAATGTTAAACAAAGGAATTTAAATAAACTTGAATTAAAATAATTACTTTGTGTTTATAAATAATATTTTATGTTTTATAAAATATTTTGAAAATTTTCCAAAAATAGAATTTTTAAGAGTTTCCTAATTTATTTTAAGGCAAGGCATAAAAGTGTTTTCCACTATTTAGGATAATTATGGGCTTTCACCAAACCTACTTTGGGGCTTATAAATATCCCTTAAACCCAAATTTTCAGATTTTATCTTGCAAATTGGTGATTTAGGATTCCAAAATTTAGAGAAAGAAAGAGAGAAAAAAAAGAGGGAGAAAGAAGTCCGAAAAAAAAGAAATTTTTTTTGGTTATTCGGTTATCCGAAGGAAAAAAAGAAAAAAAAAAAACTTTGCTTTGTTCGCCGAAGCCATCGAAGCCTTGCTGGAGCCTCTCGCCGCCGTCCGCCGGCCACCCCTTGCTCCTCCTCTATTTCGGTATTTTTGAACAACTTTAAAAAAAAATTTCTTCTTCTTTCTTCTTCTTTCTTTTTCATTTAATTTTGCAAATTCATGTTTATATTTATGATTAATCATGTTTTTATAAGTTTCAATCATGTTTTATGTAGTTATGATTGGTTTTAAAGCATGAATTAATTTGATGTTCATGAAATTTGAAATTAGGGTTTATAAAATAATGAAATTCTTGATTTTTATGATTTGTAATGATTTGAACTTCAATATTATGACCATGAATTGTTGTTGGGTGAATTTACGATGATTTTATGAAGCTTAGATTGATTTTTGAAGGCTTTAAACATAAATAAATGGTTGTCAAAATATTGTAATCATGAAAATCCATAGAATAAATATTATGAACATGTTTTGGCTTATGAAAAATTATTCTAAAGCATAGATTGGTTTCATAGTGATGTTAGTAGTTTGTAAAGAGTCTTATGATGAATTTATGATTTTTTTATGAGTTTTAAGTTAATTAATAAATCTGAAAATTTTATAAAAGCAAGTTAAAATAAGTTGTAAGTGTTCAAATTTATGCTAGTATGATCACATGTTAATTCGATAATGTTACATATGATTTTTAGTATGTTTCATGAAGTTTAAAAGTGATTTTAAGCATGTTTAACATGTTGTCCAGATTTTGTAAAGTAAATTAGGGTTTTAAAGTATGTAATTAGCATGAATTAATCATATAAGTCAAGTATTACATTTTGTGATTGATTTGTGTTGTTTTTGAGTTTTTTCAAGGAGTTTTGACTATTTTAAATTGCTGTCCACTTTTTTAAACACTAATATAATATCCTTGATATCCCGACACTTTTTCCCCGACACCTTTAGAAATGTCGGATGTTTGTTTATGTATCCTTATGTTTCCGACACTTCTCCCGACACATTAAATTATCAAAAATTTGGCAAACTAAACTACTCCTTTTTGGTGGGATTTCATAATTAATTAAATCAAATTATAAAAAAGGGCGGTTGAGGGAGTTGTAGTTTGTAGGGTTTAAGAGTATATCCTTCAATTCCTCACACATTATTCATAACTCTCAAACTCAATTCACCATATCACCCACGATTCCACGAACAAAATCAAACACGATTATTCTCCATTGCAGTTCAATCTCAATTCCCAAACAGTTCTTAATCGTTAGTCTTCCATTGCAATTCTCCCATACAATTCTCCAACATAATTCTCTNCAATTCTCCGTTGCAATTCAACCCCAATTCAATTGCAATTCCCACTCATCTCCCACGGAAATTACAACACCATTCCCACAAAATTCTTAGTCGTATTTTATCTCGAATTTCAGTATTCAAAGTCGTATATAATCCTTGGATTGGTGGAGTTGCTTGCTCGGTCCTGCTATAATTTCCACACAGAATTGCACAAAATCAAGTATCCATCAAACAATTATTCGCTTACCTTGTTTTCGATTAAACTATGATGAGTTGTATTGTGTGTTTGAATTTTCTTGAATAGTTTCGAATTTTCGAATAAAACTGAAATTGTCTATTTTGCAATTCATATTACGAGCGAGATGTATTGTGTGTTTGAATTGTACCTGGAATAATTTCGAATTCTAGTTTAGTTTAATTGGTTTGTTAATTTGTTTAATTTACTAAACTGCTTTCAATTTGCATGCTAAAAATTTTGAATTTTTCTGTAGTTTATTCTGTTTATATGTTTAAGTAATCGATTCAATTTGCATGTAAAAAATTTTCTAATTTTCTAGGTTGTAATGTTTATATGTTTATATGTTTATTGTGTTGATTTTACTGCTTTTTGAATTTTGAATTTGCCATATTAATGCTTTATTGTGTCGATTCAATTCCGTTTATAAGTAATCCATATTACTGCTTTATTGTGTCGATTCAATTATGTTTCTGGGAATGCTAGAATCAATTACAAAAACATGACAATTACAAAATATACACCAACTTGAAAATTTAATTGAAATCATTTACAAGTAATTTGACCAATTTTTTTATTAACTTGACCAATTTTTAGATTTCAGTACTTATTAATTAGTGTTATACTTGTATGTTTTTTTTTTGACATCTTAATGATACTTTTTCACAAGTTGAAGCCCTTGTTCGTGCTAGAGGTTGATTTAGTTGCCATGGTTTTTGTCTAGTTTCCATTGTGTTCAATGCTTGACAAATTGATTGTAGCACCCCAAAGTTTGAGTCAATGAATGTAACTCGAAATATAAACTAATCCATGTCTCTTGATGCAAAATAACAATTAACTAACTAGATCTTGACAACCTAAAATTAGTGGTGCCTGTGGTATGAGTGCAAGCTGTTTGGGATTGAATTTCCATGGAAAACAGTTTGGTTGGGGTTCTGTGAGATGGTTTGCTGTAGAGATGATCAGTTTTTCGTGTTGGGGGTGTAGTGAGGAGTCTCAGGCTTGACTGTAGTTTTGGTTTTGGTGCCGCAGTTTTGGATTTGGCAGGTTTTGGTGCTGCAGCTGAGGTTTCTGTTAACTGTTTTAGTTTGACAGGTGCTCTGGGTCAGGCCTTGCTGTGCCTGGACCTTTGTATGCATTTGTGGGCTTCTTCTTGCTGTAGATCAGTTTCCTGGTCTTGGTTACATTTGCAGGATGTTTTTTTTTTTTCATCTCAGCTTGAATGTTACTATGCTGGATTGTGTGCTATTTCTGCTGCTATCTCTAACTTAATTGAGCTGAGACCTGAAACTAAAATAAAAATCAACTCAAAATCAGTGCTGTTAGATGCCATTTGTGTTGCTTATGCAGTGAAATGAAGTAATATACTCCATATAAGATAGCTAATACGCTTATAATTTCCCAGTTTATTATGATTAAGATGTCCATATTATTGCATTAGATGCATGCCCCTAGAACAGGTAGTAGAAGATGATATTTTCACTAGAAATCAATTGCTAAATGCCAAGTAAATTTATTTGTTGGGTTTGGTGTTTCTACTCTATTGTCTTTTCCATATAAATTAAGTATGTCNCCTATAAATTAAGTATGTAGATGTTGAATATTATGTTGCTAATGTTGTTTTACAACCTATAAACAAGCTGCACAAATCGGCTCCACAGAATTACAACCTAAAGGCCACTAGGCAGAACTGACTCAGAACTGCACCTAGCCAAACAACAACTATACAAGAAACCTAACTGCTAAGAACAATAACATTAATCTACAAAACACCATCCAAATAGACCTTACAAAAATATGCATATAGAGGTCTCTAAGCACTACTACAATAAATAAATTAAAATTTGAGAGCAATAAAACACCTAAATTCAAACCACTACTACAATATAGTCGAATATACAACTAAAATGACAAGAATATATAATCCATTAATTTAGTAAGAAATAAAGTACACTACAAAAAAACGTCGACATAGTGACTTTAATTACCCAACCGTGACATATACATGTACACTCATATGATTATCAATTTTCAATTACTTATCAATTTTCAATTACTTATTTTTCTATCATTACTATATAAATTTTATCGTCAATTAAGAGTGAATCTTGTTGATGTTTTTTGTATGTGTATTTTTTTTTAACCTTAATATATTTTAAATGGTGCAAGGCTTCTTTTGTTTTTTTTTTAATTTTGTNCTTTTGTTTTTTTAATTTTGAAGGAAATTAAATGGATAATAGTTGGATTGAATTACCTAATAATCATCCAGCTTATCGTGTTGGAGCCTTGAAATTTATTGAGCTGGCTAAAGAAGGGCTTATAGACGGAAAAGCATTATGCCCTTGTAAGAGATGTTTAGTGAAAAAATGGTTGCCTATACAAGAAATAGAGCAGCATATTATGTTCAAAGGGTTTGACAAGCAGTATAAGAGCTGGATCTTTCATGGAAAAGGAGATGTTCTTGAGCGTGTATTGAGTGATCACCGAATGTCTACTAAAAATACTATTGGGGAGACTCTAAGTACCCAAATGGGACGGGACGATATGAGGGGCTTATTAGGAGATGCATTTGGTGTTAATATCCCTGGTGTTGTTGAACCTATAGATTCAAACCAACCTGGTTCAAGTGATCAATTGCCAAGCTTTCAACATGAACCTACTTCTTATCATTCATCATTTCAGGAGCCCACTCCATCTTCTGTTGAACTTCTTGATGAAAAAGAGAAGGCCAAGTTTGAAAGACTATTAGAATCTTCTAATAATGGACTTTATGAAGGATGCACAACCTTTTCAAAACTGTCATTTCTTTTGCGCATTTTTCACATAAAATGTATGTTCCATATGCCTGAACAATCCTTTGACATGATTCTTGAATTATTAATTGAAGCATTTCCTCAAATTATGCAATTCCCATCTTCCTATTACGAGAGCAAGAAAATGATTAATCACTTGGGTCTTGGGTATGAAAAAATTGATGCGTGCCCAAACAATTGCATTTTGTTTCGTGGTGAGTATTCAGAAAATAATGAATGTCCAAAATGTAATACTTCTAGATGGAAGTCAAAGTGCGATGCAAATAGCGATAATATCAACAAAACCAAAGGTGAGCCAGTGAAGGTGTTGCGATACTTTCCATTAATCCCAAGGCTAAGAAGATTATATATGTCACGTAAGACTGCTGAAGATATGACATGGCATGGAAAGGATCTCGAGGAGAGGAAGGATGGGAAGTTGAGGCATCCCTCGGATGGCTTAGCATGGAAAGATTTTGATAGTCGGTATCCTGATTTTTCCAAGGATCTTCGTAGCGTGAGGATAGGTCTTGCTAGTGATGGGTTCAATCCTTATCGCTTAATGAATACCACGCATAGTACATGGCCAGTGGTTTTGGTGATCTATAACTTACCACCATGGCTATGTATGAAGCGTGCTTCCTTTATTCTTTCCTCCATAATTCCCGGAAAATCTAGCCCTGGTATTGATATTGACATCTTCTTACAACCCTTGATTGATGAGCTAAAACTTTTATGGGAAGGTGTAGATGCTTTTGATGCTTATAAGAAACAAAATTTCAAACTTCGAGCAGCCTTAATGTGGACAAATCAATGATTTTCCGCGTATGCAATGTTGTCAGGGTGGAGTACTAAAGGTTATTATGCATGTCCTTCATGTGCCCATGATACACATTGTACTAAATTTGCAGGAAAATTATGCTACGTTGGACATCATAAGTGGTTGCCATGCATCAAATCACCCTTATCGATGTCAAGGCCATTTGTTTGATGGGAATGAAGAGCATGGCCATGCTCCAATTCGTCAATCAGGGATGGAGATTCGTACTCAACAAGAAGGGGTTGGTTATGTTTACGGAGAAAGGAAAAAGTCTTCCAAAAAAAAGAGGGCAAGACAAGATGATGAGGTTGATGATAGGGATGAAAATGTTTTGTGGAGTAAGAGGAGTATATTCTTCGATTTACCTTATTGAGAGTACAATCTTCTTCGTCATAGTTTAGATGTTATGCATATTGAGAAAAATGTGTGTGATAATTTTTTAGGAACATTTTTGGAAATGGAGTACAAAAACAGAGATGATAAGATATCTAGACAAGAAATCCAAAAGATTGGAATAAAGTCTCACCTTTGGCTTCAAAAGGATTCTAACGGGCATGAAATTATGCCTACAGCGTCTTATTCTATGTCATCTCAAGATAAGCAACGATTCTTAAGGGTTTTGCAAAAAGTAAAAGTTCCAGATGGGTATGGGTCTAACATCTCTCGTTGTGTGAATATGAAGCAAAAAAAGCTTCAAAATCTTAAGAGTCACGACAATCATGTTCTTATGCAAGATATTCTACCAGTAGCGTTACGAGCTTCTAAAACTACGAAAATTATGGAGTTAGTTTCAGATTTGTCATCCTTTTTCAAAATCGTGTGCTCCACTACTCTTGATGTGAAAGACCTGGATGAGTTACAATCTAAGATTATTTTGACTCTTTGTAAGATGGAGATAGAATTTTTGCCAACCTTTTTCACAATCATGGTTCATGTGGTTATACATTTAGTAGAGGAGGTGAAGCTTGGTGGTCCAGTTCACTATAGATGGATGTATCCCATTGAAAGGTTAGTAGTGTATTCTATTCGTATTAAAACAAAAACCAAACTAGCTTAATAGAATACATTTACTCTTTTTTATAAAGTCTTGATTACTTATGCTTACACAATGTTTGAAAGGTACTTGGCCCACTTGAAATCATATGTGACTAACAAAGCTCAACCAGAAGGTTCAATGGCCGAAGGGTACCATGTAGAAGAAACTAATAACTTTTGCTCAAGGTATCTTGAAGAAATTGAGACCCTATTCAATAAGCTTAAACGAAGTGACCTTGTCAATACAATTGGTTACTTATTTGATACTGGTGGTCGAGTTATTGGAGTGGAAAAAGATGTTGTGTTGGATGATATAAGTCTTGAACAAGCACATCGTTATGTCCTCCTCCATTCTGATGAGATAAGTGACCTTCGCGAGTAAGTTTTTATTTAAGACTTCAATATTATTATAAATTACGAAATCAACAATATGTTGAAAATAATTTTTGTTGTTCCTAGTGAGTTCTTACGTGAAAAGCGACGAGAGAATCGATTTAGAGGAATACGAGGAAGTGCAGAGAATTAGTGGATTATTAAGGATTTTTCCGAATGGCTCAAAAACCAGGTTACTTGGCTTGTCTTTATAAGTCGCAAAAATTTTCATAAAGCAACATGGTATAGTGTTTTATTAATCTTCATTTGTTTAGGTACACGACCTAGATACTTCTACTGAGCAAGGGAAGAAAAGAAAAGCTTTAGCTCGTGGTTTGTACGCGCATGCTAAAGAGTTCAAAGGTTTGTTCGTGAATGGGTATAAGTTCCTTACAATAGACCGCGACCGCAATCGCTCAACTCAAAATTCAGGAGTTATGGTCGTGGCTGATGGGCAAAATTACTATGGAAAAGTCACAAATATATATGAACTAAACTACTATGGAATGTATAGAGTTGTAATGTTTCGATGTGATTGGGTAGACATTAATAAGGGCTTAGAACATCATTGTAATGGTGGCATTTCTGTTAACTTCTCTCGATTGATGCATCGAGGAAGAATGCTACATGATGATCCTTTTATATTCTCATCCCAAGCAAAACAAGTCTTTTACGTTGAAGATGAGATGCGAAAGGGATGGTTACATGCCATAGAATCTAAGCCTAGAGATATGTATGATTTAGGAGATGAGTAGTACATTTTTAATGAACTTGCTTCCTTGTATTGCTTGATGTATACATTATTTTTTTGTTAACTTTTAAGGTTATATTAATTAATTACTGTTTTCTACATGTTATGATATATATATATATATATATATATATATATGTCTACATTTGTTTTCATTGATTTATGTTTGTGGAAGCAGAGATTATGTTTCGAAGAAAACGAACCAATGTTGCTGCTCAAGAAATGATAGGTTCCAATCAAGGTTCTGAACAACCACGGCAAGCTAATACTCCGACTGAACAGTCAATGCAAACAAACTCCTCTAATCAGGCTACTGAAGATCGTGGTCGCACTGGTGGGTCAAGGGGAAAAGGAAAAAGGAGTTTTTCTGTTGCGGTCAATGCCAACTCTTCCAATGAAGAACCTCGGGATTGGACAGACGATGTGATATTTGATGCAAGTGAGAATGTTCGTGCTATAGGTAATTAAATATAACATTAACGGTAGAAACAATATGGAGCCTAGCTTGTTGTGTGGTTATATTGCATGTTATTACTATGGAATGAAGAAGAATGTTATTATGCATAATATTGCACTAACCACTTTTTGATTGCTTGTTATATGATCTTTTATGTTGTGATGACACTTTTCCTCACATTTTAATCACATATTCAAATGGGAAAGTGGAAATATGGAGTGGATCTATACAACCACATGATGTTTGGTTCATGAAAGATGGATTTAGATTTGAGGTTTCTTTCAATCAATATAACCAACCAATTAGAAAGGGGGGAGCAGTGCTTGTGAAGTTTATCTCAAATGTCGCTAAAAATCCTGAGTTGTGTCCAATTGATGTAGAAAATTGGCGAAATGTAAACTAACAAGTGCAAGCAGACATTGTAGATCTGATTCGCGTAAGTTTGTGCAATTATGGTTTCAAGATATATAATTCCTATTATCTATTTTACGAATTATTGTTACACATACTTGCTATTTTTTTCTCCTTTTAGGGAAAATTCATAATTCCTAATGGCAGGACCTACAATGATGCAATGCTTAAGCACGTCGGTAAGCATCGTAGACAATGGAAGTTTGAGTTAAAAGCTAGATACTTCAACCCAAGTATGCGAACTAGGCAAGAAATTGAGAACAACAAGCCAAGTGGAATGCAACGAGGTACTTGGTTAGAACTAGTGAAATATTGGTATTCAAGTAAAAGTAAGGTACCTCCTTTCTTCTTCTTCTTCTTTTTCTACTTCAATTTATTCTAGTATTTGAAAGCGTTGCTCCTAAAAATAATGGTATGTGTATAATGGTCAGAAATATGCTGCCAATGGAAGAGAAGCGCGTTCCATGCTTGGTCATCTTCATACCAATGGTTCTACAAGCTTTGCTACTTCAAGAGATGAATTTGTATGTCATAAAAGCTTTCTCCTTGTTTATTAAAAGTAATTAGAATTTATATTACTTAAATAATATTCAAAATATTGTAGGAGGCAAAACATGGAAGGGAGCCAGGTGGTTATGAATTTTTTGATTTAACTCACAAAGCAAAGGATGGAGTTTATCCCGAGAAAACTAGTACTGAAGAATTCATTGTATGTTTCACATTACTCTTTTCTTGTACATTATACATTACTTTATATCATATTTTGGGTTCATTTTGGTGTTATTAAATGATAAAATATTTACTGTTGGCATTTTGGTGTTCTTAGCTATTAATCTGTGTCCTTGTGAGTAATTGTAGAATGTGGCAAAATCTAAGATTGATGAAACTGTTGCTAGTTCTTCATCATCGAAGACAATAACAGAGATTGAAGATGAAGTTTTTAATGAGCTCATGTACGACAAGATAATAATAACAAGAAACCAATTGGGTATGGGTTTGGAGTGAAGCGAAGTGACGTGATGGGCGTGCATTCGTTGTTACGAAAAAGAGGCATCACATTAGAAATGAGTAATAACGGAGACCATGATATTCAAGTTAAGTTTGCAAGGCATAAGAAGCACACAACTAACCTTATAAAGAGAATGGCATCTTCTATGAGTGACTTGTTGAGTGCTGTGCAAAGTGGTCGTATATCTCCAGAAATGTACTGTTAGCGGCCACTAATGCTGCTTTACGCTCCATAAATTAGCAGGTTAGTCTATGTCCTGTTCACTTGTACCTTGTTTTATTCGTTTTGTTTTGTAGTTCGGGTTGAAATTCTTTTGTTATTGAGCCAACAAGGTGTTGCCAGTTGTATTGGGTTTAAAAGATAGCAAGTATCTTAATTAGATCTAAACTCAAGTAAAGAGTGTCTCATCAAACATTAGATCTTACAATTGTTCAAGTTAGTTTAGAAAATTAGTTGTCAAGATTACATGGCAAGCCTTTTTTTTGTGTTATTTGACAATAACATGATAAGCTTTAATTGGCTTTAATTGTCAAAAGACCTAAATGGAAGGGTGCCAAAGCTCCGGTTCCAGAGCTCCTATTGTTGGCATATATGGGTGAATATTCTGTGGAAATTATGTTTGGTCGCATATAAGCAGGTGTTTTTAGGCTTGATGCTATGGCTGGCCTGTTCCCTAGGTTGGTTTGGGTGTGAGGCTAGTTTCTGCTGCTTGTGTGTGCTGCTGGCTGGTTGTGGGTGGGAGGTTACAGCTGATGTGGTTGGCCTGCTCGGTGCTGCTGTTGGTGAGCTGGTTTTTTGAACTGGAGTTGGTGCAGTGTTGTTGGTGTTTGTTGGCTTCAAGCTGCAGATGGTGGTGCAGTGTGTGGCTGTTCTTCTGCTGTTGTTGAGTAGGAAGGGAGGTTTCCTGGGGAGGCAGTATTGGCTGCAGTGTCCCAGTGTCGGCTGACTGCTGTGCAGCTTGTCTGGTTGACTGAGATTGTCCTGCTGGCTGGGTCTTTGGTTGGTTGGTTGCTGGTTTTGTGAAGGCTGGCTGCTGCTTGTTGGCTAGTAGTTTTGTGGAGTTGGAGGGTGCTGCTGAGGCTGCTGCTTTTGTGGTGTTGTTTGAAGGCTGCTTTTGTGGTGTTGTTGGAGGGTCTTTTGAAGGCTGGCTGCTGTTTGTTTGTTTGACATAATTTGAAGCAAGAATGTTTGTTTGTTTGACATAATTTCATTCTCTAGAATGTTAATGCTTTTATGCCTTGTTATATATATTAATCAAATGCTTTTTTTTTCTCTAGAATATAGAAGATTTGAGTGAAGAAACTGAAGACATGGATGAATCGAACCGACAGAATTCAACTTGATAATCTTACAATGGCATATCGTCGTATATGACCGTTCATAAAAATTTAGTAGTCTTTTGGTTGTTAAACTGAACAATTGTGAGTGTTTTTAGTACTTAGATGTTTTAACATTTTAAATTATTAGTTTCTATAGTATTTAGATTGTTTTTTTTTTAATTGTGTTTTTAGTATTTGAACTTTTTCAGTATTAAAGGGTGGATGATATATTATATGATGAATTTATATTATGAAATATAATATCTCTTCCAGGGTTAAATTTCTATGATGATGAAAAGCATGTAGTATATATATGTTCAAATACTAGCTTCACAATTTTCAACAAGTAGCACAAATGTGGCAACAGGGTATTTTTTATTTTCTACAATTATTGGATTTGAATTTTTTGCATCGATTTCCAGTACAAAAATTGAGAATGCCGACACTTTATAGTGTCTACTTATTTTATACGTCAGACTTATACCCCTAGTCAACTTGACTATTTAAAGTGTCGATTATTTTCCCTCAAAATCCCGCAAAATAAGAATCGACACTTTAAAGTGTCGAGGAACTTGGCGGGTAAATTTTGGTAGAGTTGCATTTGGAGTGTTACTGACAATTTAAAGTGTCAGAAACAATAAAATACTGACACTTTTTTGTGTCCATAATACCGACACTTTAAAGTGTCAAGAAATATCGTCATGTGAAATTCCGACACTTTGTGAAAGTGTCGGTAGTGACTTTTCCGACACTTTAAAGTGTTGCAAATAGGCGGAAATAGTGTCGACAAAGGGGGGGATTTTTAGTAGTGAAAGTGACATAAAATGTGTGTTGAGGTTTTATAAAGCATAAGTAAGTTTCTGAAAATCGAGTATTTTGTAATAGAAAAATTAAGGTGAAGTATGGAATTCAATTGAGACCATATAGCGAATGTTTGGACACGCTTCAATATAGAAAGTTAGTTTACAGTTGTTGTAGAACTCAGTTAACAAGATTTTAATTTAGATTCAGTTTTCTCTAATGTAGGAGACTTCAAATTAGTCAACTTTTAGAAGGATCACCACCATTTCACAAGGTACATAAGTACTAAAGACAAACATAAGAATTAGAATTCATGCTTGGATTATTCTTTATGTTATGATATGTTGTTGTGCTTGTTGAGATAATGAATTGACGTGCATGGCAACTTTGATTCAAAGTATGATTTTATATTATTTTGACATTCCATATTGCTAGTTTTATAAATCCTACAAGATTTAAATTGAATTGTTATGATCAGTTTAATTTTGCTAATAGCTTATTTATGAGGGAAGGAAGTTATTTAAGTTGGTTAGTTATTTAATAAACAAGAAAAGTAGTCTGTGAATTTTTATTCACATGATTAAAAGGAGTTAATGAGCAATTATTTTTATACATGTTGCCACTCACAGTTTAAAGTGTGGTCAAGGAGAAAGTAAATAGTAGTCATTCACAGTTAATATGCGGTAAAGGAAGTTCAGTTTAATTAAAGGACACACCTCAGATTATGTATAGAATTACTTTAAATCAAAGATAATTAATATGGCCTGCTTGATTTGGTGCATGTTTTTATGTGATGTTGTATGTGAGTCATAACATTGTTAAACCGGTTAATGACGTAAAGTGTAAGAGGATTCACAACAAAACTCTTGGAACGTATATACCTTGAGTATGGACAAAGGGGGGAGTCGTATGGAACAGTGATCTATGACTTCTAGTTGGAGTACTAGACGTTGTACTCAGTTATATATTTTTTTAATATGCTGGAATTCCGTCAGTTTATGTGACATAGGTAATGCCTTCTTGGAGTTGCTCCCAAGTTGGTGCCCCATAGGGCGATTTTTAAAGGAAAGGAAACCCGTTCGATGCGAAATCCAATGTTTAAATATAATAATTAATTTATTGAGTCTATGCACAGGTGAAAAATTGTCAAAGGTAAGATGTGTGTATGTTTTAATTTATATTGTTTTGTTGCATAGTCTTTTGTAGTTATATACTCATCTTTGCTGAAATTTTGTTTTACGTGCATGGCTTTGCCTTGGACTTGGCCCTAATATGACCCACTTGTTGGCGAGTAGTTGTTTGGAATAAGAAAAGCTACATGTACAAGTGGGCATATGTCATTTCATGCTGAGCTGCAGTGAGAGTGTTTGTTGTGTAGTTTTGTAGTTTTAGTTTTATTGCTTATGAAGTTATAACTTTTGTTTGGATGTTGTTTTATTTTCAAAGTTTCTAGTTTTGGTTTTTAAGGACCATTAAAATGGTTCCAAAGTTTAATAAAGTCATAAGTTGATTTCTATTTTGGATGTTGATTTTAGTTTTGAGGTTATTTTGAAGTTTAAGTTTCTAAATTGGTTTTGTTTCTAAGACTTCCGCTGTAGAATTTTGATAAATGCCTTAGCCATTATCACGGTGGCAGTAATACTTTGGTTTTTCCTCGTTATTTAGAAGTTTTAATAATTATAATTTTTTACATGTATAATATGTTTTCTGGGAAAATATAGATTAGATAGTTAGGAAATTCCAGGGTATTACAAAGTGGTTACCAGAGCTTAGGTTTTGAAATAATTTTTTTTTTATTTTTGGGGGTACCCTAAGTTTTATTTTGGGAAAGAGGAATTTCTTATTTTGGAAAGTTTATGGAAAAGGAATATTTCTAAAAATAGTAATTTCCGAAAATAGAAAGTTTTGAAAAATAATTTATGTGTGCAGGTATGCAAGGAATTTAGGTATGTGTTGTGTGTTATTGTTTTAATATCATGTGGTGAGTTTTGGTAGGAAGTTTGGGCATGTAGGATAGACTTTATTTCTGTTTATACATGCATTTAAGTTCATATTTTAAGGTGTTGCTTATGTGAGTAGTAATCTGTAAAGGAAATTGTATGTTAGCCACTAGACCTTTTTGTAGAACTGTTAGTTTGTTTTGTTGCGGGAAGGATGGTCAATTAGACTTAAGTGTTGTTAAGGATATCGTATAGTATGCCTAGTAAAGACACACATATTGGAACCTTGGAGAAAAAGGACTATGAGAGTCCACCTTAGTACCTTTGGAAGATACTGTTTTACTATTGGTATATCAGTACAGTATTGAAGCTGCTACAATGGGACCAACCTGACCATGTGTCGGCCCTAATTGTTAATTGTTTGCCTAATCGTTCGCCCTACCCGGAAATCAAAGCAAAGTTTAGTGATTTCCACTTTGCTGGAGGACTTCCAAATTACTCTTAATATAAGGACGCAATTGGCCAGTGGGGCTGTGATTGGAGGTACCTGGAGGGTTACATTCCTACGAAGGAGAAAAAGTATCAAGAAATGAATGCAAGTGAGGAGACCCCGCCCACACCAAGTCCAAGTAGCCAGGAAAATGAAGACATGATGGTGTAAGAAACTACTTTTGGTTCAAGGAGTGATGATTCAAGGGATAGCACATGTTATGAGATCGAGAACCCGGATCGAGTAATTCCTGTGTACCTAGACTTGGTATTTGATTCTGAGGAGGATGTGGATGAAGAAATCAAAGAGGACATGGAGGATGATATACAAGACGATCCTCAATTTATACCCAAGAAATATGTAATCTTAAGGGATATTTAAGGACAGTGTTAATGTTTATGGATTTTTGTTTAGATACAATTTAGTTAATACTGTTTAGCATTTTTGATGTTTAGAATGTTGAACAATTTAGATTATTCTTTATGTTAGTTTGAATAAGTGGCAGTGAGCCATAAAGATATATTAAGAGGAATTAATTATTATATTTCTTTTGGGAATGAATTAATAAGTTTGTAAATTCTTTTAGGAAATGAAGCCTCAAGTAGAGTAGAACCAAGGGAATTATTTCTATTTCTTATGTGCTTTATTCTTATTTTAATGGTTGTGTAAAAAATCAAAACTAAGAGAGTCATTCGCTCTAATAGAATAAAACTTCTTTTGTGAGACAAAATGAGAAAGTGTTTCATGTTATAAGTTTATGTTGTTCTAACTTAGAGTTAGACATAATTTAATATAATGGTCTTTTCCTCTACAAGAGAAATAGAATGGGTAAACGTAACAACAATCAACTGAATGAGGTGGTGAGGCAACTAGCTCCTGTAGCTGAACAGTTAGCTGCCAGAGGAATTGGAAATAGCAGTGACCCTGTTGGGGAACTTTTCAAGAAGATTTCTCAAAGTAAGCCACGCACGTACTAAGGAGAGCACAATCCAACTGTACTAGAGGGATGGTTGAGAGAGTTTAACAAGTTGTTTGGGGCAGTTGAGTGTCCGGAAGAGCTTAAGGTGAACCATGCTGTTTATTATTTGAGAGGAGAAGTTGATCTTTAGGGTAACAAAATGAGGCTGTGGTTAGGGCTTTACCAGGGTTCAATTGGGATATGTTTCAGAAGCAAATCCGTAATATGTTCTATACTGTGTTCCTTCAGAAACAGAAAGCTGAAGAGTTTCTAGAGGTTAAGATGGAAAGTATGTCTGTCACTGAGTACTACTCTAAGTTCATAGAACTGTCTAGGTTTGCTAAGGAGGTCGTGGCAACCGAGAGGTTGAAGGCTAGCCGTTTTGAAAGAAGGTTACCTTTAGACCTTCAGTCGCAATTAGTTGGGCAGGTCTTTCAATCTTTGGATGAGTTATATGGTAGAGCTGCACATCTATATGTCATAGACCAGAATAAGAAGGAGGTACAGAAGGAAGGTGAAATGAGGGAGGAAAGGAAGCATGGTGGAGGAAACTTCAACCAACAAGGAAATCATGGTGGATTTAAGAAACCTCATTTCGACAACAACTTTCAGGGTAAATGGGGAAACTTTGGGAAACCTACTTCTGGATATGGGAATAGAGAGCTCAGATGGCTAGTCAAGGAGGGCGTGTGTACTTTTACAAGAAGTGTCCTAATAATCACCAAGGAAAGGACTGGGAAACCAGTGACTTGTCGGTTGTGTAACAAACTTGGGCACCGTGAGTATGAGTGCTTCTCTAAGAACAAGGGAAAGGAGGGATAAGGTTCTCAATTTAGAGGGAATTCAGCTGGGGGACAGCAAAAGGGTTTCCAAGGAAATATGGGAAGAAAGGTGACGCCTCAAACTGGAAATAGGAACGGCTTTGGGAATGGAGGAGGATAGACTAAGACCTCAAACAATGGAAAGCTGAATGTGATGGATCGAAGTGAAGCTGATGCTAGTAAAGATGTAATTACTGGTACTTTTTCTATTCACTCTCTTCCTGTTAAAGTTTTGTTTGATTCTGGTGCAACATATTCTTTTGTATCCACAAAGATTCTAGAAATATTAAATCCTGTGTCGGGAAAAGTAGATATAATAGATATGTCAATAGTGTTACCTTCAAGACAAGAGGTACAATGTTCAAAGAGATTTCTGGATGTTCCTATTGAAATTAAGGGAGTGGAGTTTAAGGCTAACAGACCTAATCGAGTTTCATTTAGGTGACTTAGAAGTGATTCTGGGGATGGATTGGTTGAGTAAGCATAAGGCTGAATTTTTTTGTGAGCCACAAAAAATCTCATTAATCAATAAGGGTAAGAAGGTGAGCTATTGGAGGGCAGGAAGGCCAAAACACAACAAAATAGTGTCAATAATGAGGTTTGCTTGGTTTGTGAGGAGAGGATTTCCCATTAACCTTTGTAGTGTGAGGGATGTGGATCATCTTCAGACTACGAAGCCTAAGGATATTGAGGTAGTTAGGGATTTTCTGGACGTGATTCCGGAAGAGATTCCAAGGATGCCTCCGAAACGAGAGATTGACTTTACCGTAGACTTAGTCCCAAGAACAACACCTATTTCCAAAGCACCCTATAGGATGACACCTGTAGAAATGAGTGAGTTTAAAGAGTAGTTACAAGAGCTGTTCGAAAAGGGTTACATTAGGCCTAGTGCTTCACCTTGGGGAACACCAGTACTTTTCGTAAAAAGAAAGATGGGAGTCTGAGGTTGTGTATTGACTATAGAGAGTTGAATAAGGTGACAATAAAAAGTAAGTATCCTTTACCGAGGATTGATGACTTGTTTGATCAATTAAAGGAGCTACTGTGTTTTCAAAGAATGATTTGAGGTCAGGATATCATTAATTGAGAGTTGCTAATGAGGACATACCGAAAATTACTTTCCGTACAAGATATGGGCACTATGAGTTCACTGTTATACCTTTTGGGTTAACCAATGCGCCAACAATTGTCATGGACCTAATGAATAGGATTTTCCAACGATTCTTGGATAAGTTTGTGGTTGTTTTCATTGACGATATTTTGGTGTACTCTAAGAGTAAGAAGGAACATGTGGAACATTTGAGGATAATTTTGATGACATTAAGGGAGAATGAATTGTATGCTAAGTTCTCAAAATGTGAGATCTGGTTGGAGAAAGTAGCATTCTTGGGACGTATTGTGTCAAAAGAGGGAGTCGAAGTAGATCCAGCCAAAATTGTAGCAGTAAAGAAGTGGCCTACACCTAAAATTGTAATGGATGTACGGAGTTTCTTAGGATTATCAGGTTTTTACAGGAGGATTGTGAAGGACATTTTGATTTTTGATAATTTCTAAACCACTGACGTCGTTAATAAAGAAAGACTATAAGTTTGAGTGGAGTGATAAGTGTGAAGAGACATTTCAGACTTTAAAGGAGCATTTGACTACAGCTCTAGTGCTGACATTGCCAGATGGAAGTGATTTTTATGATGTGCATAGTGATGCTTCTAAAATTGGTTTGGGATGTGTGTTAATGCAAAATAGGAAGGTGATTGCATATGCTTCAAGGCAATTGAAACCGAACGAGGCAAACTACCCTACTTACGATCTTGAGTTAGCAACAATCATGTTTTCTTTAAAGATATTGGGGCATTACTTGTATGGGGTAAATTGTAGGATATACACGGACCATCAGAGTTTAAAGTACTTTTTCACTTAGAAAGATTTAAACATGAGACAGAGGAGATTGTTGGAGTTGATCAAGGATTATGACTTAGATATCCAATACCGTGAAGGGAAGGCCAATGTGGTAGCCGATGCTTTAAGACGTAAAGCGAAGCATGGAGTGAAAACCTTGGTGGTTGCTAATGAACTATGTAAGGATATAGAGAGATTGAACTTAGAAATAGTGAAGGAGGGAGAGTTGGAAAGAATTCTTTCTTATCTTAGTATCCAACCAACAATATTTGAGGAAATTAAGAAGAACCAGGAGGGAGATGTGAAACTGGACAGAATTAAGGAAAAATTGAAAGCAGGAAAAGCAGTGGACTTCAAGATCCATGAGGATGGAATTTTAAGGTATAAAGGAAGGTGGTGGGTGCCACAAAAATGTGAGGATCTGAAATAGAGAATCATGAAGGAAGGTCATAATACCCTGTATTTCGTGCATCCCGGGGGCGATAAGCTGTATAAGGATTCAAAGAAGGTGTATTGGTGGCCTAGGATGAAAAGGGAACTGGCTGAATTTATGAGCAAGTGTTTCACTTGTTAAAAGGTGAAATTTGAGCATAAGAGACCACAAGGAGAAGTCCAACCACTTGAAATATCCGGATGGAAATGGGATTGCATATTGATGAACTTTGTAACTTGCTTGCCAAAAGTCGATGAATCAAAATGATACCATATGGGTTGTGGTGGATAGGTTTACTAATTTAGCGGTGTTTATACCTATGAAAGAGACATGGAAAATGGAACAACTTGCAAAGGCTTACATAAAACATGTTGTGAGGCTCCATGGAGTTCCCAAGGATATCGTGTCAGATAGGGATTCTAGGTTCCTTTCGAAATTCTGGAAGAGTGTCTAGGAGAAATTTAGTACAACTTTGAAGATGAGTTCAACATTCCATCCAGCAATCGATGGAGAAACAAAAAGAACCTTACAAACTTTGAAGGACATGCTAACAACTTGTGTAATGGATTTTCAAGGGAATTTGGAGGATCACTTAGATCTCATTGAGTTTTCATACAACAATAGCTACCATGCAAGTATTGGCATGGCACCTTTTGAGGCTTTGTATGAAAGGAAGTGCAGAAGCCCCTTATGTTGGAATTAAATAAGTGAGACAGTGATTCTAGGACCTTAGTTGATCGAAGAAACTATAGATAAAATAAGGGTAATACAAGCAAAGATTCAAGCAGCACAAGATAGACAAAATTCGTATGCGGACAAAAAATGTCAAGAATTTATGTTTGAAGTTGGCATAAGGTGTTACTTAAGGTATCACCAATGAGGGGAGTAATGAGATTCGAAAAGAAGGGAAAATCAAGCACAAAATACATAGGACCCTATGAGATCTTGCAAAGGGATGGAGAAGTGGCCTATAAGTTAGCATTACCAATGGAGTTCAGCAAGGTTCACAATGTCTTTCATGTGCCTCAACTAAGGAAGTATGTTCCAGAACAGTCACATGTATTACAACCTGAAATAATAGAGTTACACCAAAGTTTGACCTATGAAGAGAAGCCAATTAAGATCCTAGACAGTAAGGTCAGGGATACTCGTAGAAAAAGTGTCAAAAGAGTGAAGGTGTTGTGGTCTAACTAAGAAACCGAAGAGGCTACTTCGGAAGCTGAAGATATGATGAGATAAAAGTATCCAAAGTTATTTCAGGTTAGTACGTAGAGTTACGGGGACGTAACTCGATTGTTAAGGGGGGTAGAGTGCGATCCAATTTCTCACGTTTTTACCCTCAATTTTGCAAGTTTTTATGAGTATTTACGAATTTAAGTAAAAGTTTTATGTTTGTTTACTAAAAAGTTGTCAAACGAAAGTCAAGTAAATGTCTAAAGTCTACAACATGGTATTATAATGAAAAAGCTTGGAGTAAATGTAGTCTCTATTCAAATTCCATACACTAATCTACACAAAGTTTCGGGATGAAACTTCTTTTAAGGGGAGCAGACTGTAATACCCCATTTTCACGTATTTTCAAGAATTATTTTGTATTTTATATGTATGATTTTAATATTTTTATTGATAAGTTGTATTCAATAAAAGTATTAAACAAAGGAATTTAAATCAATTTTAATTAAAATAATTACTTTCTGTTTATAAATAATATTTTATGTTTTATAAAATATATTTAAAAGTTTCTAAAAATAGAATTTTTAAGAGTTTCCTAATTTATTTTAAGGCAAGGGCATAAAAGTATTTCCCACTATTTAGGATAAATATGGGCTTTCACCAAATCCTACTTTGGGGCCTATAAATACCCCTGAAAATCCAATTTTCAGATTTTATCTTGCAAATTGGTGATTTAGGATTCCAAAATTTAGAGAGAGAAAGTGAGAAAAAAAAGACAGAGAAAGAAGTAAAAAAAAAAAGAAATTTGTTTTTGGGTTTTCGGTTTTCCGAAGGAAAAAAGAAAACAAAAAAACTTTTCTTTGTACACTGGAGCCATCGTAGCCTCGCAGCCGCCTGCTCGTCCGCCGGCCACTACCGCCGACCACCCTTTGCTCCTCCCTTATTTCGGTATTTTCGAACAACTTAAAAAAAAATTTCTTCTTCTTTCTTTTTTATTTAGGTTTGCAAATTCATGTTTATATTTATGATTAATCACGTTTTTATAAGTTTCAATCATGTTTTACGAAATTATGATTTATTTTAAAAGATGAATTAATTTGTTGTTCATGAAATTTTAGATTAGGGTTTATAAAGTAATGAAATTCTTGATTTTTATGAGTTTTAATGATTTGAACTTTAATATTATGATCATGAATTGTTGTTGGGTGAAGTTATGATGATTTTATGATGTTTAGATTGGTTTTTAAAGGCTTTAAACATAAAATAAATTGCTCTCAAAATCTTGTAATCATGAAAATCAGTAGAGTAAATATTATGAACATTTCTTGGCTTAAGAAAAATTATTCTATAGCATAGATTGGTTTCATAATGATATTAGTAGATTGTAAAAGAGTTTATGATGAATTTATGATATTTTTATGAGTTTTCTATGAGTTTAAAGTTAATTAGTAAATCTAATTTTGTTTATAAAAGCAAGTTAAAATAAGTTTTAAGTGTTCGTATTATGCTAGTATGATCACATGTTAATTCTATAATGTTACATATGATTTTTAGTATGTTTCATGAAGTTTAAAAGTGATTTTAAGCATGTTTAACATGCTGTTCAGATTTTGTAAAGTGAATAATAAGGGTTTAAAGTATGTATATCATGAATTAATCATATAAATTAAGTATTACATTGTACGATTGATTTGTGTTGTTTTGAGGTTTTTCAAGGAGTTTTGACTATTTTAAATTGCTGTCCAATTTTTGTTAAAGTGACATAAAATGGATGTGGAGGTTTTATAAAGCATAAATAAGTTTCCGAAAATCGAGTGTTTCACAATAGAAAAATTAAGGTGAAGTATGGAATTAAATAGGGACCATATAGGGAATTTTATGACAAGTTTAGAGTTGTTGTAATACTCAGTCGACAAGGTTTTATTTTAGTTTCATTTTTCTCTATGTAGGAGAATTCGTATTAGTCAACTTTTAGAAGTTATGGCGGATCACCACTATTTGATAAGGAACGTAAGTACTAAAGACAAACATAAGAATTAAAATTCATACTTGGATGATTCTTTATGTTATGGTATGTTGTTATGCTTGTTTAGATTATGAATTGACGTGCATGACATGTTTTATTAGAAGTATAATTTTATATTATTTTGACATTCCGCATTGCTAGTAATATAGATCCTACAAGATTTAAATTGGAATGTTATGATCAGTTTAATTTGGCCAATAGCTTATTTATGAAGGAAGGAAGTTATTTAAGTTGGTTAGTTGTTTAATCAACAAGAAAAGTAGTTTGTGAAATTTTATTCACATAATTAAAAGGAGTTAATGAGCAATTACTTTTATACATGTTGCCACTCAGTTTAATGTTTGGTCAAGGAGAAATTAAATAGTAGCCACTCACAGTTAATGTGTGGTAAAGGAATTTCAATTTAATTAAAGGACACACCTGAGATTATTTTTAGAATCAGTTTAAATCAAAGATAATTAATATGGCTTGCTTGATTTGGTGCATGTTTTTACGGGATGTTGTATGTGAGTCATAACATTGTTAAACCAGTTAATCATGTAGAGTGTAAGAGGATTTGCATCATAACTCTTGGAACATATATACCTTCAGTATGAACAATGGGGGGAGTCGTATGGAACAGTGATCTATGACTTCTAGTTGGAGTACAAGAAGTTGTACTCTTTTTATATTTTTTAATGCGCCGGAATTCCGTCATTTTATGTGACATAAGTAATACCTTATTGGAGTTGCTCCCAAGTTGGTACCCCATAGAGCGATTTTTTAAGGAAAGGAAACCTGTTCGTTACGGAATTTAAAGTTTAAATATAATAATTAATTTTATGACTCTATGTATTGGTGAAGAATTGTCAAAGGTAAGATGTGTATATGTTTTAATTCATGTTGTTTTGTTGCACAGTCTTTAGTAGTTATATGTACCCCCTTGTCAATGGACTTGGTGCTACATAAAGACAATAAGATGTGTTTTGTCACAGGACTTGGCGCTACAATGACGCACTTGTTGGCGAGTAGTTGTCTGGAATAAGAAAAGCTACATAAATAAGTGGGCATATGTCATTTCATGCTGGGCTGGAGTGAGAGCGCTTGCTGTGTAATTTTGTAGTTTTAGTTTTATTGCTTATGAAGTTCTAACTTTTGTTTGGATGTTGTGTTATTTTTAAAGTTTCTAGTTTTGGTTTTCAAGGCCATTAAAATGGTTCCGAAGTGTAATAATGTTTTATGTTGATTTCTATTTTGGATGTTGGTTTTAGTTTTGAGGTTGTTTTGAAGTTTATGTTTCTAAATTGGTTTTGGTTTTAAGACTTCCGCTGTAAAACTTTGATAAATGCCTTAGCCGTTACCACGGTGGCAGTAATACTTTGGTTTTTCCCCGTTATTTGGGAACTTTAATAATTATAATTCTTTAATATTTGTAGTATGTTTTCCGAAAAAAATACAGAGTAGATAGTTCGGAAATTCCAGGGTGTTACAGCCAGGACCATGTATCTTAGGAATCTAGCCCCTCATTTAGTTTATGCATGCCTAAATGTACATATTTATGTAAATGGACACGACTTTGTATATATTTAATCTTAGTTTTGTACATGTTTGACTCTATTTTACTCGTTTGCCATTTGACTTTGAGTTTTGACTTTGACTTTGACTCGACTTTGACCCAGGGAGGGTACCGACCTTCCCCCCGGAAGAGAAAAGAAAAACATAGAGTCGGCCTAGAAACAAGTGAAATAGGCATGAAAATCGAGGAAGGCGTGCATTAAAATCGAGGTAATATGTGGAAGTCTAAAAGGGTAACAAAACGGAGAGGCCTGCGCCATGGCGCCAAGCGAACGCCAGGGCGCCCAACGTGTGCCTAGGCGCTCGTCCAGCGTTGTGGCGCTTGACTCTTTTTATTTATGGCAACCTTGAAGTTATATACCCCCTTCCCTTTGTCCTTGTTCGTCTTTAATTGAAGCAAAGTGACGATCTTTGAGAGTTCTCTTTCGAAATATTAGTGTGTTCTTGCAATCAAGGCTAGGAGTTTTGAAGTTGCTTGTGACCAATGGCTTTCAGCACTCAACCCGAAGGAGAAAGGTTTGGTGAAGGACTACAAGCTTGCTTCACTAATCACTTTGAGGAGTGCTCAACTTGTTAATAATCTTATATATATGCTGCTGTTGGATTTTGGAACACAAATACCTATAACTTCATATTTCGTGAAAGGGAGGTTACCCCATTGCCTGAATAATTAGGTGGCATAGCAGGATTATATTGTGACGGCTTGCCATGTCTTCCCAACACCAAAGACTACTTATATCCCATCTTTGATCGTTAGTTGACCTTGATGCATATTTTATGGAAAAAGTAGTTCATGGTAGGAAAGTAGACTTGGTAGCATTGATTGATTACTTCAGGACCGCGGAAGTAGCATGAAAGTGGTATAGGTGGCTAGCCTTGCTAATTTGTGTATTTGCAAGATTTCTCTATATGAATGGAGAACCGTCAGTTTGTTATGCTGCATTAATCACCATTAGCGAACAATTCGAGGAGGGCAAGACCCTTATGCCTCTATGCGCTGGTGAGCTATTTCTGACCCTTGATCACCTGAAGAGGGATTTTTAAGCCCCCTTGACCGGCTTTCCTCTACTTCTCCAGGTAAGCAATTAAAATGTTATAATGTAAATGTTTGTAAGCTATTTGCACTTGAATTATTAGAAATAATTAGGTCATTTAATGCTAAACTTATTTCATTGAAAAAATTTACTGATTATTATTTCATTGAATAACTTATTTCGAACATCGAGTAGGTCATAAAACATTTGAAATATTTTCGCTCAAAACATTCTCTTGTGTAACAATCTCAAATGTAGCTCATGGATAGTTTGAACTTGATGGAGCCTCCTGCAAATATCCTCACATATACTCTAAGGAATTTGTATGGACGGCACCAACGGTACCATATTTCTACCATGCATGAGTGGTTGATGACTCTTGTTGATACGAAAATCAATATTCAGTGGACAGTCTCATGATATGGTGGAAGATCAAGGCCATGATATATTCTGACAAAACCCCTTACATTCATGTGGCCGGCTTGACTGCGCTGCATTGACTTTCTATTGCCCTTCTAGGGTGTTGCGACAGTTCGGTAAGAAACAGATAATCCCAGATCATGATACCATGAAGCCTGAGGAGAAGCCCGTGCTACTGGGCATTGCCAAAAATTAGGAGAGAAGCTGGGAGAGGCAGACGAGGATTGTTGTGACTGCACTACCAGAATGCTATGAATAGGTATATAAGCTTTTCTTCATTATGATGCATGCAGAATGTATGTCCATTCGTGTATAGGATCATAAGGGTGAAAGAAGAGATCTAGGATATGCTATGAATAAAGCCTAGGAGAAGCCCAAGATCACATCTATCAAAGACAAACTCGGTCCTAAGACAGTGCCAGTTTGGTAAAGGCTTTAGAAACTACCTCCCTTGATGGTTGAAGATACTCCTAAAAGGAAGAGATCACAAGAGAAACAAAATGTGAAAGGCAAGGGAAAGGGGAAGGTTGTTAAGGCCCCATGAAAGAAGCAATGGGTACCCAAGAAGCCTATAAAAGCCAGAGAGTCTTCTACGACTACGGAGGACAAGGAGAAGGAACCTAGACCTAAGCAGGAAGATTGTTTTGTTATTTCACAAACTCATTATTATTATTATTGAAATTTATAAGGCCTACATGCCATGTTTTATTTTCTATTCATGTAAACATTTATATTGTGTTTGAATAATCTTGTTAACAAGTAAATCATTTGTTTCATTTCATGAAAAAGATACAACATTTAAATGATGTTCATCAAAATAGTGAATCTTTAACTTTTTTGAAGATAAACATAGGTCATGTTCATTTCAAAAGGCGGTCAAAGTACTATAGTGGAGAGGGATTTTTATTTTTAAATAGGCCGAAGCCAGTTCGAGGTTGCCTGCGTATCCTTTCGAAATCAGGCCAAATGTAGTTCAAATAACTCCATGAGCATAGTATAGACATAGTATCTCTTCAGTTGATTCAAGTTGGTAAGGTTGTAAAAGTTGTCACCATTTATGTCCATTAGTTCAATCGCACCTCCCGGGAGTATCTTCTTAACAATATAGGGCCCGACCAAGTTCGGGCGGAACTTCCCTCAATCCATGATAGTTTTTCGTAGTACTATGTGAAATAATCACCTTCCTGGATACATATGCCCGCATGTATTTGATTCATAACCCGTTGGACCTCTTTGTTGTCTATACATCGGAGGTTTAAGCCAATGTAATGCCTGTTATATAGATCTTCTTCTCAAATGATGTATTGGGAGGCTAAAAGCCTTAGAGCTTGTTATTCTTTCTTTGACGCATTAATAGGGTATAGTTGGTTTTCTAAATAGTTCTTAATGTCGTTGTACCAAGGTTCGTCATCTATGAGGCCGTTCACCTCATTGTATTCTTCAAACATGCAGATATGAGCTGGTTCTTTTCTTCTTTCGACCATCAAGGGCATTTCTGTCAAAGAACTCGAGATGCGAACCATTGATGCCAACTTAGCCAAGGCATCGGCGTACTGGTTGTTCTCCCTGTTTACATAAGTGTACTCGATTTCTTCGATTTGGAAGGCGATTTGTTCCAAATGAGCTTGATAAGGGGCTGGGATTTCGCTTCTAACTTTTCATATTTTGGAGATTTGGTTAATGATTAAAAAGGAGCCACAAGCCTTATGGTGCAGGCTTCAAATTCAACGACGTTGTTGGTCACACCAAAGTCTAATTTTACTGATATGTGAGTATGTTCCTCTTTAGGTAAAACTAGTAGGACACCGACCCGACGCCCTTGTTTATTGGAGGCACCATCAAAGTACAGGGACTAGCTTTCTTCTTCAGTCATCTCGAACTCTTCATGTGGAAACTCATAATCCTTAGATCGAGGTTTGTCCGGAGAATCAGCCAGGAATTATGAGAATATACTTCCTTTTATGGATTTTTGAGACACGAATTTAAGGTTAAATTTGGCAAACATGGTCATCCATCTCGATATTCACCCATTTGTAGCACGTTTGTCAAAGAGATATTTAAGTGGATCTCCTTTGCTGACTATGTGAATGGTGTGAGTTAGCAAGTAATGTCGGAATTTCTTGGTAAACCACAGCAATGCCAAGCATAATTTTTCGATGTTAGAATATCTTTCTTCGTATTGCATGAACTTCTTGCTCATGTAATAAATGGCATTTTCTTTCCCATCGATTTCTCCGTGCTAGCATGGCTCTTGCAGCGGTTTTAGTGACAGTCGAGTAGAGTCTCAAAGGATATCCCAAGGGAGTTGGTATTAACTAGAACAGGCAGATTTGTGAGATACTCTTTGATTTTACGGAAAACCTTTTGGCAATCATCATCCCATTCTTTTGGAGCATCTTTCTTTAAAATCTTGAAGATAAGCTCACATACCATAGTGAGTTTGGAAATGAATTTTCTCATGTATTGGAGCCTTCCCAAGAATCCTCGAATTTCCTTCTCGGTCTTTGGAGGTTTTTAAGACATGATGGCCTTTATTTTTGTTGCATCAATTTCAGTGCCTCTTGCGCTAACCACATGACCTAGGAGATTTTTGGAAGTTACACCAAAGGCACATTATTGAGGATTGAGTCTCATATTAAACCTTCGAAGTCTTTCAAAGAATTTTGTCTAGTAAAGGGTGTATTCACCCCTTTGCTTGGTTTTCACTATCATATCATCCACGTATACCTCCACTTCTTTGTGTATCATTTCATGAAGAGGTGTAGTTGTAGCACGTTGATATGTAGCATTAGCATTTTATAAACCAAATGGCATGACCGTGTAGTAATACAACCCCCATTAAGTAGTGAAGGTCGTTTTCCCCATGTCCTTTTCGTCCATCTTGAATTGATTGTAGCCGGCGTAAACATCCATGAAAGAACAAAGTATGTATGGTTGGTTGTATTGACAACAAGCACATCAATGTGAGGCAGTGGAAAGTCATCTTTTGGACTGGCCTTGTTCAGGTCCCGAAAGTCCATCTTGAATTGATTGTAGCCGGCATAAACATCCAAACTTTCTTAGGTACAGGAACAATGTTGGCAACCCAATCAGCATATTCAACTACCTTGATGGACTCTGCCTTTAATTGCTTGTTACCTCTTCTCGGATTTTCAATTAGACTTTTGGTTTCATTCTTCTGAGCTTTTGCTTGACAGGCTTGGCCCCTTGGTTCATAGAGATGGTGTGCTTAGCTATTTCCGGATTAATCCCTAGCATATCTTCATAAGACCATGCGAATACATCCATGAATTCCGTGACAGTTGCTTTGAGTTCTGCCCTTTCTTGATGATTAGGTGTGAGACCAATTTGTTATTCCCTTTGAGTGTCATTGTCCGAAATGTTGATCTTTTATGTTTCCTCAATTATTGGAGTTTTGCTTTCATATTCCTTTATAGCCTTTTGTAGACACCCATTTTCGGTCCTACCTAACGGCTAATTCTTGAGAGTTGAGTGCTTGACAATAAAAAATAAATTAAAATGTTATTGGTAGGGGTTAACCGATGATGAGTTATAACGGTTGAAGTACGCTTGAAATGATTTTATAATTTTCATTTCATTTCCGCTTCACTTTGAATACATTTTCGAAAATAAAATAAATTAATTTAAGCGTACGAATGTGAACGGATTCGACGAACCTTCTAGAAAGGTTTGTTCGGTTTATGGCAACTACTCTAAGTTATGGAAGTAAATTTTGTATATTACAATAAGATTTCAAAATATTTTGATTGATGCATGGAAATATATGAAATAAGGAAGCATCGAAGATATTCCGCGGAAAAATGGAAATACAGGGCATTGAGCGCCATAGCGCAACGAGAGCGTCCAGGCGCCCAGCCAGTGCCCTGGCAACCAGAGGAGCTGCGCCACTCCTAGGAGTCGTAGCGCCCCTCCGGCGCCCTGGCGCTCAACGATGATACTTCCAACACTATATATACCCCCCTCCTTCGCCCTTCATTACTCACTTCATCATCAACTCATATCTTCACAACTTCTTCTCACACACTCTCTCTCTCTAAAAATCCCTCGATTTTTGTGCCTTGCTTTGAAAAAGTGCCAAAAACTTGTTAATATTATTACTACTAATTAATTATGGTTCTACAAGCTCTCGGTTCTAAGGGTTGGTCGACTTGTACGAAAGGTACTACGAATGAGGCCAACAACGTCGAAATCATTGTATTAAGTCCTTCAAATGAGCTAGTTTGCATGTTTACGTGATTTTAGTGCTTTATTAGAGAATTGAGATGATTATAATCTAATTCATACAATGTTGAATAATTGATGATTCGACATTAAATATAAAATAAAACATAAGTAGAAACCGTGCTTTAGGTTTTATGTGATTCATGCTATATGCTTAATGCTTTCAATTATGTAGAATTAATGTTTAGCTCAAAAGACTTAAAAAAGCATGTTTCCACTAATCAAAGTTTAAAATCAATATAATCTTAAGGCGATCACCCATGCATGATAAAACGGAATATATGTGTGCACGAACTAAAACCCACCAAACCTTATTTCCATACCTATTTGTATGTCTAAACCGGATATATGATTTCTATAATTCGATATTATGTTCATGAAATTACATATGAGAACAAGTAGAGGCCGCTATACGCGAGGATACACTGTGACCTACTGTTGTCCTTACGCTAGTCCCCGAATCCAGAGATATGAGACGTTATCCTTGGCTGTCATTTTGCCATTGGGCTAAGACCTAATCGAGTTATGTTAGCTCCCGTAAGGAGGACAATAGCGTCATTTCTACTTGGGTTTTGATATTCTAGACTCACCCCAAAGCCAAGCATAATCACACTATGCAATCAAACTAACACGACATTCAATGTCCTGTAAGAAAGGGCACGTGGGCCCCTAAAGCCCTGCTTCCACAGTTTGGCTACTTCATTGGGGATATTCCTTTATTTCTAAAGGAGAGTGCACGAAACTCGAAAAGTCTCATAATTTCATAGTTATAATATCAAATTTTACTTACTAGGAATAAATACATGCAATTCCCACGTTAGGGTCTTACTTTAGGATACACGTCTCTTGAAGTATGTTCTATACTTGAGACATCCCCGGGGGACCGTTGTTAAGGATGGTTAGGGAACCTACCTAGGTCGTTCCTTAATTGAACTCCATCACAACCGTGACACATAGATCATATGACCTATTGGATTCATAATGGATATCCCACTCGGATCACCAATAATTTGTGGTGTGGATAGTTGGACACACCCTAGTCATGGTACCCTCTTGGACACCCTAAGCCTTACCTCTAGTCGCCACTTAGAACCTTGGCTAGGATTGTTGGACATGACCTCATGCATAGGTGTGTTATTACTTGCGACATGCTATATGATCCAATGTTCTATGCTTGTATAGATGTTGTTTGAGGGAATCTAGCTTCCTCGTAGCTTTTTCACCTAGAGAGTCGTATGTAGACCATGGTTGCTTGTCATCTTGACTAAAAGTCCATATAGACCACCCATAGGTTGTATTCTTTTTGTAAAAATTATCCGCATATTCCCCAATAATATTAAAAAAAAAAAGGAAAAAAAAGAATAAGGGGAAATGAAATATTATGCATCATACATTCATAGGGAGCTAGGAAGCAACCATGATAGGTATTGCATGTGTCTTAGAGTCAAGTCATTGAAACAAGTGAAAGCAAACATACTAAAATGTAAACATCGCAGGATAGGTCGTGCACGAACCAAATCAACGATTCCTCTTTGGACTAGGGAACAAGGCACAATGTTAATTCGAAAAGACATCCCAACTCACGATGAAGAAAATACAACACAATTTGATCCAACAATGAGCGACCAAGAATCTCCCATCACTATGCCCGAAATGGCTCTTGACTTATCCCAAGTAACACAAGCCTTGGGAGAAATGAAAGTTGAGATGAATGATCTCAAGAATAGGCACACTATACAAGACATAGAGAAGGTATCTAGGAGGGTCACCGATCAGGACTCTTATTTTGATCCTCCTAATCTCGATCAAAACTTGATTGACACCTTGTCGGAAAAATTGTCCATTGCTGAACTTCCAAAATTTAAAGCTATCGAAAATCCAAAGTACTTCTTCTGAGATTTTAAGTTCTATATGGATGTGAAGAAGATCAAACCAAGGCTGTACCCAAGAATCTTTCCCATGAATCTTGAACCCGTCTGTCAGAAATGGTTCTTCTCACTTCCCGACAAGGATACCTCAACTTGGGAGGACATAACTCACGTATTCATGACTCTCTGTAAATGAAATACTCAAGCTACCACCTCTCAAAGGGAGCTTGAAATTCTTAAACAAGGAGAAAAGGAAGGTTGCACCTCTTATTTATCTCGTTGGAAAGAAGTCGCGGCACAAATGGTAACCACACCACCCGAAAAGGAGCAAGTCAAAGCATTAATTGCAAACTTGCTCCCCAGGTACACAAATCATCTCAAGTACTTGGGCCTTGACACCTTCAAAAAGGTCTACCACACACTAGTACAAAAACCCACTTTTGTTGCGGTGTTTTTTGGGGTATTTGTTGCGGTTTTTTTAGGGGTATTTGCTGCGGTTTTTAACCACAGCACTTGGAGTAGGAACAATAAACCAACTTCTTATTTGCTGCGTTTGTAGGCAAAACGTCAGCAAAAAGGTGGCAAAAAATGGTTGGAAATCCCACTATTTGCTGTGGTTCTTTGTAAAACCGCAGCAAATAACCACCTAAAAAAATTTTTTTTTTTTTTGCTTTTTTATGCTAAATTGTAGCCTGAATGTTTGTATATGTACAATAGTTGTAATAACAACATTACAACACCATTTGAATAATAACATCAATCTCAAATGTTGTACATACATAATAATTAATGTTTTCAACCTCAATTACAATTATATTACAAAAAATACACTTCAAAGAGGATTATGCAGATAAGTGACAACAACGGCAGCAACTCAACAGTGGCATATAAAGCAGCAAATCAACAGTGGCAGCAACGACAGCAACTGAACAGCGGCAGTAACGGCATCAACTCAACAGTGGCAGCAACGGCAGCAACTCAACTCAGTAACTCACAAATAACCAGACAGCAACAATAATAACAACACTAACAAGACAATCACTCACTCATTTGTAAACATACTATATATGTTTATGTTTATATACATAATCTCCATCAGGGATGTGGTTACGATCACCCACCTTTTGAGTTAGGCTACTATCACAGGTTTCTAATCCTGGAGCAACTCAAACCTCAATGATGTTGACCATAGTTGTTTAATTTGGATACTACAACCAGTAGTTAACAATCAACAACTTGGAGCAACTCAAACAACCATGGTCATCACTTGAGTCCCTTCATCATTTGGAGAAAGTTGGTGTCTTATGATAAAGGACTCATTGATTATCAAACAATGGTCGGACTATACGAGACTCAATTGTCTCACCATAAGGGAATCAAGAAGCAACACATCATACCACAAATCAATAAACATCAATCATAAGCTCAATCTCATATAAATCAATAAACATCAATCATAAGCATCAATTCATTCATTCAAGCATTACATTCAAACAATGAAGCATATCAGGTAGAGTAGTGAATGATTATCAACTTAAATGAAAGCTTGGCTAACCATATTGATAAAAAGAATGAAATAATAACAACAACACAGCAATAACAGCAACATCACAGGAATAACAACAACACGACAATAACTGCACAACAACAACAATAACAATAACACATAGCAATAACAACAATTCAATAACACAACAACAACACTCACTTAAACACTCACACTCACTATTCACTCATAGTCACTCACTCAGTCATCACTCACATTCAGTCAGTCACACACTGACTCATCACTCACAGCCAGTCACCCAAACCACAAAACAAAAACAGAAATGGAAAATGGAGGTAAAAATGGAAAACTAAACAATTATAATAGTTATTAATGGAACAATAAAGTCACTCAATTACTTGAGTTTTTCAGCTCAAAATTTCACTGCTTAGTTGATTACCTACAGATTTTTTGTTCATAAATTTTGCAAAAGATACAAGAAATTCTTGTTAACAAACACTTAATATAGAAGCTACTGCTCTAATTTTGCAAGAGATACACTTAATAACAATATAGCCAAACATAGTCTCACACTCAATTCATCAAAACACAAACACAAACAGTTAGACTCCCACACTCACTTAGACTCTCACTCTCACAGTCACACAATCACTCACAAACTAAGGCTTAATAACAGTAAGGAAGAATGAAGAAGGATAGGTTTTGGAAATGACTACATCGATTCTTCTGAGACTAAGGCTTTGTTATAGTTGTTAACTTATTTGCTACATAATTTCTTCGATCAGTTATTGACTTCACCCAAACAGTTCCAACTTCGATTCAACAACAGCTCATACCCAACTCTCCGCAACTAATTACCTCAAGACTACATGCAGTTCAGGTAAATGTTGACAAATTACATTTCCATAACTTCAATTTCAACCTTGAATAACCCCAACAATTCTGAACTTTCAATTACCCATAAAAATTTCCTCACCCATCACTTAATCATCAAAGTTAACACTAAATTATATTATAAAACCAAATTTCCATAGTACCCAATAACTCCAAAAAATCTAAAAAAACCCACAAAAAATTTACCAAAAAAACAATTACATAACAATAAAAGCAAAATCAAAACTACAAAAACCCCCCAAAAATCCAACATAAACTAAAAAACAAAACAGAAAACAACAATCAATAACAATAACAATAATGATAATAAATAACAAAAGAATTGAAATATGTATGTTACCGAAAAGCAGTGACAGAAGGGAAATCACTAGTAGTAGCCATAACAACACAAGCTCCAATACCAAAGAACGATTGGAAAAGACCCAAAACAAGACTACTTGGAGTATCACCAACAATTTCATAGTCATCTGCAGATGAAATAATAAAAAAGTCAAAAAAAACCCTTAAAAATCAACCGTCCTCGCGAAATCACCAACAATTTCTCGCCTAATTCACTTGACCTTCGAAATTTGATCATCGATCTTCAACATAAATCATAAATCATAAATCATAAATAATAACCGGAAAAACGAATTTTACCTCTCATGTGAGAATGAGAGAGATAATGGTAGAGTGAGGACGAGAATGAGAGGGCAAAGACACAAAATTTAGAGGAAAGAGGCGAGAATGAGAGAGGGAATTAGGGTTAGAGAAAGAAAGAGGCGAAAATGGGAGAGGGAATTAGAGTTAGAAAAGGAAAGAGGCGAGAATCAAAAGAGAGAAGAAAGGGAGGGGAATAAATGAGGGGGTGGTTTTATATAGGGCAGCAATATGGGCTTGGGCTTGGGGCTTGTTTATCCCAGTTTTTTAACTTAGGTTATGAACCGCAGCAAATACTTAACCGCAACAAATAGTTCCAATGGTTATAAAAAAATAAAAAGGGCACTATTTGTTGCGTTTATCAAAAAACCGTAGCAAATTTTTCCCGGCAAAATCCATTTTTTCCACTAGTGACATTGGGATCGTGATTGAAGATGACATTACCAAAGAAAGTGGAAAAAGAACATAGACTAAAGATCTGTGGACAAATCAAACAAAAGGAGCGTCCATTTCCAACAACATTAATGTCGTCCCAGAAACTAGAGCTCCTTTTCGCCCCCAACGCGAATACACTCCCTTGGGTATGTCCTATAATCAAACGTTTAAAAGACTCTAATCAAAGAGCAAAATAAGTACGTGGGACCTACTCTAGATCCTACTCCCTTAATGAGGTCACTGCGTTGGGAAGCCAACAAATACTGCAAGTATCATGAAGGTAGAGGTTGCAATACGGAAGAATGTTAGACTCTCAAAAACCTTCTACAAGACATGGTTGAAGATGGAAGGCTCCCGATTCCGCCCAAAGGAAAGAAGCTCAATATCCAAACCAACCCACTAGCAATCATCATGATCGAAGAAGAGAACTTCTTCTTCGATCGTATTGATTTTATTACTTCTGCAGGATGAACTGTCCCAAATAATGCCTTGGAAAAAGAGTGTCCCACTCCCACAATCTTTAAAGAAGGAGAAAAGACATCCGACTATTTTCTTCCCTTCGTAGATCAATATGTATGTGAGTGCTAGAAAAGGGTTCAAATAGAAAGAATGAAAACAGGATGGGATGAGCCAATCAATAATCTAAAATGTTATTTTTGACTATGTAAATGCCATTTTATTGAACCCAAAAACGTTGACTTACCAAGTCCCTTCATTGAACACCCCGTAGAACTTATGGAGGAAATTTGGGAGAAATTCGATCCTAAAAGTATAGGCATGAGCTTAATGGTCAATAAATATTGGAATGAGTATATCAATGAAATGGTACAGAACCTCATCACTTGGGAAAGTTGCATCAAATATCGTTGGCACATCGAGAAACGTCTTCCCTTGGTTCCCCCTATCCCACAATATCCCCCCGCCCAAGGGATGCCGGAAGGATTCCATCAACAAGAATAGGAAGATTTCCAAAGGCTATGCCATAACTTCGCCAACAACATGTCACTTTACATTAACATGGTCAAAAAAGAAGAACTATCTGTTGACCCACTCAACTTGATCTCTCCTGTGAGACAATCTACCCCACAAAGAATCACCTTGCCATCCCTCCTAGAAGTCAACGGAATATGGGATAGTGATGACAAAGACGTCTATGGTGGAAACGGAGTAAAACTCACTTACCACACTCTCCTCAAAGATGACAATGAAATCGCCGAGGTTCTTAGGCCCTTGTCACCTCTTAAAGACAATAAGGTTCAAGTCCTCACCCGAAAAGGACGCCTTAACAAAACAAAAAATCAAAGCAACACTCAAGCAACTTCAAGACCTCCTCCACTTGAAGAGGAAAATGTGGTTATCAAGCAACTTAAAAGGTCAATGTCAACGTATGGCAACTACTAGTCTCTCCGGAAAAGCATAAACAAGTTCTACTCAAGGCCCTTACTGACTTAAATGTGGCCGATGACACTACACCGGATGGTTTGGTAAACCTTATTATCGAGAGACACCACAAGCCATCCATTACATGATTGCTTTGTTTCAGAAAATGAATATCAAAATGAAGAAGACATAATAAAAGTTGTAGAGGAACATGAAAGCAAAACCCCAATAATTGAGGAAACTTAAAAGATCAACATCTTAGACGATAGCACCCCAAGGGAATTACAGATTGGTCTCACGCTTGATCCTCATGAAAGGGAAGAGCTTATAGCAACACTCACGAAATTCAAGGATAATTTCAGGTGGTCCTATGAAGATATGCTGGGGAAAGATCCAAAAATAGGTATGCATACCATCCCTCTAAACTAAGGGTCCAAACTCGTCAAGCAAAACCCTAGAAGGATAAAATCAGAAGTTCAACTAAAAATCTAAGAAAAGGTAATCAAGCAACTAAAGGCAGGATTTATCAAGGTGGTTCAATATGGTGATTGGGTTGCTAATATTGTCCTTGTACCAAATAAAGATGGAAGTGTAGGAATGTGCATGGAATTTTTGGACCTGAAGAAGGCCAGTCAAAGGCTGATTTCCCCTTACCAAACATCGATGTGCTAGTTGATAATACAGCCAACCATACCTTATTCTCCTTCATGGATGGTTACACTGGCTACAATTAGATTAAAATGGATGATAAGGACATGAAGAAGACAAATTTCACTACTCCATGGGGGCTATACTGCTACACGGTTATTCCATTCGGTATAAACAATGTCGGGGCTACATATCAACCCGCTGCAACTACACTCCTTCAAAATATGATACATATGGAAGTAGAGGTATATGTGGACGACATGATAGTGAAGACCAAGGAAAGGAGTGAACATACCCTTAGCTTGAGAAAGTTCTTCGAAAGACTTCAAACATTCAACATGAGTCTCAATCCTAAAAAATGTGCCTTCGGGGTTACTTCCGAAAAACTCCTGGGTCATGTGGTTACTGCTAGAGGCATTGAAATCGATCCCCCAAAAATCAAAGCCATCATGTCTTTAAAACCACCAAAGACCGAAAAAGAAATTCGAGGATTCTTAGGGAGGCTTCAGTACATAAGTAAATTTATTTCCAAGCTTACCATGGTATGTGAACCCATCTTCAGGAAGCTAAAAAAAGATGCTCCAAAGGAATGGGATGATGACTGCCAATAAGCCTTTGAAAAAATCAAGGAATATCTCATGAATCCACCCGTCTTGATACCCCCGACTCTAGGCTATCCTCTGAGGCTTTACTTGACCATTACTAAAACCGTTGCAGGAGCCTAGCTAGCATAAGAAAGCAATGGAAAAGAAAACGCTTTTTATTACTTAAGCAAGAAATTCCTACAATATGAAGAAAGATATTCAAACATCGAGAAATTATGCTGGCATTAGTATGGTCTACCAAGAAGTTAAGGCACTATTTACTAACTCATACTGTTCATGTAATTAGTCAAGGGGATCCCCTTAAATACCTCTTCACTAAACTTGCGGTAAACGGACAAATGTCAAGATTGATGATCATGTTGGCCAAATTTGACCTTAAGTTCGTGTCACAAAAGTCGATAAAAGGAAGTGTAGTCTCTGCATTCCTAGCAGACTCTCCAGACGAACCTCGACCTGAGTATTATGAATTTCCAGATGAAGAATTGATGATGACCAAAGGAGAAAGTTGGTTCTTGTACTTTGATGGTGCCTCCAATAAACAAGGGCGTTGGGTTGGTGTTTTGCTAATCTCCCCAAAAGAGGAGCACACGCCGATATTAGTAAAATTAGTCTTCGATGTGACCAATAACACCGCTGAATATGAAGCCTATGTCAGCAGCAGCAACAGAAATGGCGGGTTACTGTTCCATACGCTCGAGGTAGTAGTACCCTAAAAAGTCCAAAAGCTAAGGGTCTAACGAGATTCTTCTTTAATCATCTACAAAATCTCCGGAAGAGGGAAAGTTAGAAGTCAGAGTCTGGCTCCTTATCAAGCCTATTTTGAGCAAATTCCCTCCCAAACCGAAGATATAGAATACGCTTACTTAAAGAGGGAAGACAATTCGTTTGCCGATGCTTTGGCTAAATTGGCATCGATTATCTGCATCCCATGTTCTTTGACAGAATTACCCTTAGCGGTCAAAAGAAGAAAAGAACCAGCATATGTGTGCATGGTTGGAGAAGGCAACAAGGTGAACGACCTCACAAAAGAGGAACCTTGGTACAGTGACATAAAGAACTATTTAGAGAGCCAACAACATCCCATTGTTGCGTCGAAGTAAGAGCAACTCACCGTAAGACTCCTAGCTTCACAGTACATCACTCGGGGATGAGATCTATATAAAGGACAGTACAATGGTTTACACCTCCGATCTGTGGACAACAAAGAGGTTACACGGGTCATGAACCAAGTGCATCAGGACTCATATGAATGCTCGAATGCTAGCCTCTAAGATTATCAAGATAGGTTATTATTAAACTACAATAGATGATGATTGTAATAGATACGTGAGACATTGCAACAACTGTTAGAAGTACGCGAATGCTCAACATATACCTCAATCACTGCTGCACTCTCTATCATCCCCGTGGTTGTTCTCAACTTGGGGGATTGGCATAATTGGAAAAGTTACACATCCGGATCATGGAAGTCACGAGTTCATATTGGTAGCGGTCGACTACTTCACCAAATGGGTGGAAGCCGCTTCATATTGTGTGCTGCAAGCAAAACATGTTGCACAATTCATTGAAACCAACATAATATGCTGATATGGAGTCCCGCATGAAAAGCGCAGTGACAATGTAACTCATTTTCAAGGTGAATGCAAGGAACTTCTGCCAAAATATAAAATCCAGCAACACAAGTCGTCTCCGTACCGACCTCTAAAGAATAGAGCAATTGAACAGCAAATAAAATTATCAAGGCAGTTCTCTCCAAAATGACTGAAAACTACAGAGATCGGCCGCTTAAGTTTCCCTTCGCCTTATGGGGGTACACAACATCCATTAGGACTTCCATAGGAGTAACCCCTTTTTTCTTAGTCTACATGATGGAAGTCGTACAAACTATCGAACTTGAAATCCCCTCATTAAAGATAGTGTTAGAAAGTAAACTTTCTGAGGCTGAATGGGTACGGGCTTGGTACGATGCTCTGGTCCTCCTGGATGAGAAACGCTCAAAAGCTTTAAGTCATGTCCAAGTCTACCAAAAGACGATTGAAAAACATCAAAGAAAGGAAAATTAAAGAAAGTGATTTAGTTCTCAAAGCACTGCGGGATACCATCATGGATCCTCGAGGGAAATTCCGCCTGAACTGGGCTGGGCCCTATATTGTTAAGCAAATACTCCCATGAGGTGTAGTTTAATTAATGGATATGAACGGTGACCACTTCTACAATCTCACCAACTTGGATCAACTGAAGAAGTACGATGGCTAAGTCATGCTCATGAAGCTACTGGAACTACGTTTGGCCTGATTTCGAAAGAATACATAGGCATCCTCGACCCGGAGTTCGGCCCATTTAAAAAATAAAATCCCTCATTCCTCTACAACACTCTAACGGTCTACTGAAATAAACATGAACTATATTTATCCAAAAAAAAAAGACCATTATACTCTTGCCATGGAATAAAATGAAATTAATATTTTATTATTTAAACACAACTAAAATGAAACATGGCATACATGCCTTAGTCATCAAAATGATAAAAGCTATGTTTGTGAAACAATAGGACAATCTTTCTACTTAGGTTTAGGTTCCTTCTCCTTGTCCTTTATAGTCTTAGGCGATTCTCCAACCTTCATTAACTTAGGCACCCACTGCTTCTTTCCGGGGGCCTCAGCCACTTTCCCTTTCCCTTTACCTCTCACATCATGATCTTCATTAGATCTCTTCCTCTTAGGAGCAAGATCAATTTTTAAAGGAGGAAGCTTCTCGAGCCTGTCCATATAGGTACCTTTTTAGGACCTAGTCTATCCTTAATAGAAGTAACCTTGGGTTTCTCCTGGACTATGTCCTTAGCTTACCCATGAACTATCCTTTCGGCTATATGGGCCTCTACACGAATAGAAATAGAATATGCGTTCATTCAAATTAAGTAATGGTTTGATACATTCTCATAGAATTTTGGCAGTGGAGTCACAGAAATCTTCGTCTTCTTCACCTAGTTGTTTTCCCAATTTTTGGCAATACCGAGTAGCGCAGATTTTTCTTTAGGCCACAGAGTATCATGATCCGGGATTACCTGTTGGACGCCAAATTGCCTCATCACTCTAGAAGGGCTGTAGAAGGTCAAAGTAGTTTCATATCTATAGACCATGGTTTTGACCCTCCACCACGAAACGGTCTAGCGAGCGTTCATGTTCTTATCAGCAAGGGTCAACAACCATTCATACATGGTAGAGTGATGATACCGCCGGCGTCGCCCATACACATTCCTGAGAATATAGGTGGGGATATTCAACGTAGGCTTCATCAAATTCAAACGATCCAAAAGCTACACCTACACAAGAAATGTCGAGAATGTAAAATGTTTCTAATGTATTATGACTTATTATATATTTGGAATAACTTACTCATCAAAATAATAATCCCTACATCTTTCATGTGACTTAGAAATAAATGACCTATTTATTGCTAACAATTTAAGAGCAATGATTCATAATATTTATAGCATAATATTCTATTTTTTACCAAAATAAGCAGGGGGCAGCCAGTCAAGAGGGCTTTAGAATCCCTCTTTAGGCAATCAAGAGTCAGATTTAACTCCCCTGTACATAGTGGCATAGAAGTCATTTCATCTTCGAATTGCTCAACAATGGTAATCAAAGTAGCCATGATTGCAAAATGCACTATGATATTGAATTTTTCGAACAAAAACCTCTCCAGATCGTCACTTTTGGTTCGAATGAAGACGAATAAGTCTAAGGGATGAGGGGTATATATAGCCTTGAAGCTGCCATAAATAAGAAGAAGACAAGCGCCATAATGTTGGGCGAGCGCCATAGCACTAGACGAGCGTCTAGGCGTAGGCTGGGCGCCCTAGTGCTCGCTTGGCGCCATGGCGCAGGCCCACTGTTTTTGTTTCCTTTTTGAACTTACATGCTTTACCTCAATATTTGGGCATATCTTCCTCCATTACCAAGCCTAATTCACTTGTTTCATGTCCAAGTGCTTTTAATCACTATTATTTTTATTTTTATTTTCTCGGGGGGAAAGTCAGTCCCTCCCTTGAGTCGAGTCAAAGTCAATTTCAAAAGTCAAAAGTCAAAAAAGTTAAAGTTAAGCAATCAAACTAGTCAAATAAAAAACGAGTCAAATATGTACGAAATTAAGATTAAAGTCGACATACATACACCAAACGAGAAGCTAGATTCCTAAGTTGCAGGGCCCTAGCTCGCCAACGAAACATCCGTGGGAGTAAAACCGAGCGACATGTACATCTCCGAAAGGCTCGGGGTATCACCGAATCCTCCCGGAAGCGACGACTCTGAAGTCAATTGTTAAAAGAAAGGGCAATCTGGGACAGGCTAACTAATGCCAATGAAAGAAACTAAACTCGGGAAAACTGCAGTTTTCGTCATAGTGGACAAGCTGCCTCCAGGGGTATAATATAGCATGAACCCCTTCCCCTTAAAACCCCTCTGATATAGTACCAATAAAAGCCGAGACCCTTAATAGAATGCATCTGGGAGCAAAGGATAAAGGGTTCAACTACTAAGTAACCATTTTAAGGTCAAGATTACTAAGGAAGGCCATTTCTTTCACTACAGTGTGAAAGAGTCTCAAGAGAAACACCCGATTTTTTCAGGTAATGACGGATTCACAAGAAGGCAATGGATTGGCGAAGACTTTGTATCTCTCTACCACTCCAAGAGACAGAGAACGAATACTCCAGAGCTTTTCACTCTCTCGAGGGCATGAAGGCCCTGAATGACGTCATCTAATCTACATCCCGAGAGCATGCGGAGAAGATTAGGATCACACTGCCCTCGAGGTAAAGGAAGCCCCTCTAAGAATGGAGTACTCGAGCAAAACCCCCTTAGATGGTGGTTGTGCTGCAAAAGGAAAAGGAAAGGTTGAAGATTGAACACGAAAAACAGAAAAGACAAAAAAAAAGGAGAATGTAAAAGAGTTAGTCACTCACATGGCCCGAGAAGGGAAGGTGAGAAATATGTTGAGCCCGATCAAAGGCAAACATGTTGGGTTACCACTCCCTAGGAGCCCATAGTCTACACCTCTTGGAGGACAACTAGAGCACGTCCTCCACCTCCACAATGTCATTATCTGAACTAGCCCTGCAAAATATAAGAATTTCGAGCAGAAATTTCGGCAGCATAACGACTATAAATGGATATTTCCCTTAAATAAACTATGAGTTATGGTTGTACAACCACCTACAATGAACTATGGAAGACTCAAAGTCTTACGTTCATCCAACAAACCAACATGTCCAACATTTTCAGCCTCATTTACCAACAAGATTATCATTTTAGAGTTGGGAAAAAGGGGCTAATATGAGCAAACGTGCATATCTACATTTGCTTTTAATAACAAGAGCATTACATGAAAGCATTTAAAAGCTTAGAAAAACTAATTTTGAACTGAAATTAGTGGCGTGAGCTTTCATTCATTTGAAGACAATTTCAACATGTTTTTGTTTAAAATGACATGTAAAATCATCATCGAACTCATGAACATCAAAATGAGTTCAATTTACCATGACTAAAACGGAATCATCTAACTTATATGACCTCTGCAAGTTAGTAGTCATTTTGCGGAAATTAGCTTCAAGAATCTACGAGTTGTTCCCACTTTGAGCCATTCTCAATTTTTCATCACCATTAATACATGGAAATCACGTTCATTCATCAAGAGAGGTAAATTACACAAAATTCACTACTTTAGTTCATTTCATGCTCATATGAACTATATGAGCTAAGTTTCACAAAATTCCACAAGAACTGTATGCATTTTTATCAACAATTCAATACAATGAAGCAATTTTCGCTTATTCATCCACTAAAATCATGCCCCTCACTACACTACTTCATACCCTAAACTAACAATTTGAGTTTTCACTCAAATCGCACTTGTTTTGGCTCAAACTACTTCCTATGGATTCCATTACACTCATAGTAGCAAGAACCTACATAAATTTCGACATTCATGACCAAAATGAAGAAAACCTAAATATGGGGTCACTACTACTTCATGAGCTATGTGGTGTAAAGTGCAAAATTTAAGCAAGAAAATGACAAGCTAAAGTAAATAAGAAGAATTACACTGATGGTGAGCAAGATCCACGCGAAAATCTGAGCTTTAAACCTGCACAAGAGCTTCAATGAAAGTTGGGGTTTTATTTGGCGTTTGTTTCGAGCAAGAAGAAGACGAAAGAACAAGGTGTGTTTGTGTGAGACAAAACACGGAAACAAGTACAACAACAAATACAAACAAAAGCAACAAATTCAAAGGAGCCAATTAGAAGCTAGAGGACCCCACACGAGCGCCTAGGCATTGGGCCTGCACCATGGCGCCTGGGTGTAGAATTTTGGGACCCCTTGGGGCCCACTTTGCACTTTAGGGATTTTGTTTGTGTACTTCGAGCGAGATTTCCTTCTCATGCTCCACAACTTCACAACATCTTCTCACACATTATCTCTCTAACTCATCGCTTTCTCTCTCTAAAACTCCCTCGATTTTCTTGCCCTACTTTGAAAACCGCGCCAAAAACTTGTTAATATTATTATTACTATATAATTAAGGTTCTTCAAGCTCTCGATTGTAAAGATTCGTCGACTTGCATGAAAGGTACTTCAAATAAGGCCAACAATGTCGAAATCATCGTCTTAAGTCCTTCAAATGAGTTTGTTTTCATGTTTACGTGATTTTAATGCTTTATTAGAGAATTGAGACGTTTATAATCCAATACATGCAATGTTGACTAATTGATGAATCGACATTAAATTAAAATAAATCTTAAGTAGAAACAGTGCTTTAGGTTTTATGTGATTCATGCTATATACTTAATGCTTTTAATCATGTAGAATTCATGTTTAGCTCAAAAGAATTAAAAAAGAAAGTTTCCACTAATCATATATTAAAATCAATCTAATCCTAAAGCGATCACTCATGCATGTTAAAACGGAATTTATTTGTGCATTAACTAAAACCTGCCTAGCCTTATTTCCATAAGTTTTTGTAGGTCTAAACCGGAAATATGATTGCTATAATTCGATATTATGGTCATGAAATTACATATGAGAACAAGTAGAGGCCACTATACGCGGGAGGACACTGTGACCTACTGTTATCCTTACCCTCGTCCCCGAATCCAGTGATATGAGAACTTCTTATCCTTGGCTGTCATTTTGCCACTAGGCTATCACCTAATGGGGTTTCATTAGCTCCCGAAAGGAAGATGGTGGCGACTTCTCTATTTGGTTTTTGTGATTCCAGACTCACCCCCTAGCCAAGCATACTCACACTATTCAATCAAACTAACATGACATTCAATGTCCTATAAGAAAGGGCACGTGGGCAGCTAAAGCCCCGAGTCCACACCTTTATTATTTCAATATCATTTTGATATTGTGTTTGTTAAACAAAGCAATCATTCAAAGGGGAGAGGGACCAAGGAGGTGAAGACAAGGAGTAAGCAAAATAAGTTATATTATTGAACTCATTAAGCATGACATCAAAACCAGCCTTAGTGGGAGAATCTAAATGAGGGATAGGCTCCTTGACAAGCTTATTAATAACTGTGGATCTCTTAGGACTAGACATCTTAAAATCACTAGACTCTGGCTCAGATTCAGACTCGTTTTTAGACTCATAGAATATTGGGCCCTCTCCTATGGTGAATTCCATGATCCTCCCTTCCATTGTAGTAATATTGATGATGCTGCGCCATCCTCCAACCACTTGATTTGCAGGAGTGATCGATGAGCTCGGTTGGATCAAAGGCTTCGCTATTCGTGGCCATGAGCAACTCTTGTTCGATCGGTTGAGCACGCTCTAACCCGAAGAGCAATCCAAGTCCTTGTGCTTCAAGATCATCCAGTTCGGATTTTCCTTTAGTATTTGGGGTGGTCCTATCTTCAAACTCAATAGTGGCAATGGAGAATCCCCACAAGTCTTCATCATGGTCATCGTGTTCGATGTTGATGATTGTAATACTAGTCGTATTTACGTGTTCCTAGTAGATCCTAATCTTGGCAATAGAATTCTAGTGTTTGAACTTTACTCTTTAGGAGGGGTAGATGTAATACCCGGTATTCTTCCGTACTTTAAAAATAATTTAAAACGCTTCTAATAATTTATTTTTACGCTTAATTTATATAATAAAATAATATTAATAATTATAGAATATGATTTTTAATAAAAATAAAATTTTATAAATTATTTATATTTAATTTTAGAAGCAAAATTATTTTGTTTCCACAATTTTTACTTTGTTTTTGTGTGTTGCGTATTTGTTGTTGTTGTGTTAGTGTGAGTGGCGGTTTTCTTTGGTGTGTTTTTGTGTTTATATTAGTTTATTTTACTGCTTAGATGATGTAATATATGTTCATGCATTTTTAATTTAAGTGTCGTGATTTATTCTTGCCGCAAAAACAATTTCAATGCTGCAAAAATCAAGTTCCATGCATCACATTTAATGCATTCAAAATACATCCCCTTTCTCTTCTCTTTTTCCCCACACTCCACATCACCTCTCATCCTCATTATTCTTCTCTTTGGCCGGCCTTCCCATCCCCTTTACCACTTTTTACTTCCTCTCTTTCACTCCCTATATAAACCCCTCACCTTACACTTTTTTCCACCCTTTGTTACACCCTTTTCTCCTCTCTTATTTCTCATCATTTTCACAAGCTTTCACCATAACTTTTTTCTCATCTAAACTAATTTAATATACTGCCTAAAAACATTAATAAAACCACAAAAAAAAAATCAAAATCTCTTACAAAAATCAATCGAAACAAGCTTAAAAACATGTTTCAAAATCAAGGTTTTCCAGCGGGTTTTTGAAGCTTCAAAGAGGACTTTGTTTTCAAGTTTTCAAAGCGTGTTTTAACTATTTTCTTGCATTTTCACGATGTCTACCACTTTAAAAAACCTCGTAAGTTTTGTTGGTTTTTGGAAAACAATTCATGAAGCCCATGTTTTCCCTCTCCTCATAATTTTGTTTTAGCCATAAAGTCATGTTTTCAAAGTATGTTTTTCTTTGTTTTTCTTCATGTTTATTAGTATGTAACTGTTAATGTTTATGCTCTTGAAACCAATGATTCATGTTAAGTTTTATGTTGTCAATCCATGTTTAAAGAGTTGAATTTTTGAAGTATGAAACTGTGAATCATGTTGATGTTTTAACTTCTTTTATTTCTCCACGTGTGGAGTTTTTTTGGTACATATGTATTTTATTTTCTTTCTTGTTTTTATTATTTTTCGTGAGTTTTTTTTAAATAAATATTTTTTGATTAATTGTTTTAATTGAAATTCGTAATTTATAAAAGTTATAAATAAATTAATTTCGGTTTTTATAAAAAAAAGAATTAAATAAAATAAATAAATATAATTTTCGAAACCTAATTTATTAATTTCTAATTTATTTTATAAATTTAATTATTTTCATGGTTTATAAATTATATCTTTAAATGAAATAAAGTTTGTTTGAATTTTATTTTTTTTAGAACTTTAAAATACTACATTGATTTAGTTGGTTTTAAAAGAGAATTTCACTTAGCTTAATATAATTCTTAAAAGTCGTTTAATTAAAACATAATTTCTAAGTTGTTTAGAAACGGACTTCTAGTTTTCTAAGCTTAGTTTACAACTTATTTCATCACATGTTTTCAACTCTTATTTTCTCTTTTCTTTTCTTCTAGAAAGTGTTTTATTCACTTAGATTATTTTTAAGAAAATCTAAAACATATTTTATTAAGTTGAAATAATTTTCTAAACGTTGTTTCTAAAGTGTTATGTTTTCAAGATTTAAAATCATGTTATGTTTTACTCAATCTTTCATATGTATTGAAACTTTATTTTTGTTTCTTATTCATGCCTTGTTTTTTACATGTCATGCCTCATGTCTTTTGAGTTTAGCTATCTAAATCTTTCACTCTAAAATGAATAATTAAGAAGTGATCACAATAGTCAATTTAAAATGTATTATAATCTTGATAGGAACGAAGCCATTATGGGTGGCTCTTACCACTAAGGGTGATGAACGCGCCTAAACTTTTAGGTGGTATTTTGTTTTTATTTTGGTTCTACTCCCTGGGTGAAAAATTCCCATAGTCTGAACTGTATCGGCTACTCTATAGCTCCCTGCGTGAAAAGTCGCATAGTTCGTGGGGGGTGGGGGTGTGCACACATAAGACTATCAAAATCTGTCAGCCTATTTTCTTTCTACTCTACCAATAATCTGTCAACCAATTTTAATCAAAGTGGTAACAATGATATTCTAATGCTTTATGATGAGTTTTGATTCTATTCTAAAAAATTAATGAGATGTTTGGAATGTTGATTCTCAATTATGAATCTCAAAAGAATTTGTTCTTGGATCTTGATAATGTTTGCAATTGCATTTCCTTATGTTGCTAAAACTTTATCAATGTTGTTTCATGTTTGTTCTTTCATTGAGTTATGTTTCTTGTATGTATATTTAAAGCTTTTCAAAACTCAAACCTGTTTTACGAGGTACAGTCGAGCTTATTCAGTTTTCTGATTTTTTTTTTCTTTTTGCTTTATTTCTTTTTCTCTATTCTTCTATTCCAGGTGAGTTTTATGAGCATTATGAGTGAGGTTTAGCTTAGGATGCTTGAAGACTTGACTATAACNTTTTTTAGAACTTTAAAATACTACATTGATTTAGTTGGTTTTAAAAGAGAATTTCACTTAGCTTAATATAATTCTTAAAAGTCGTTTAATTAAAACATAATTTCTAAGTTGTTTAGAAACGGACTTCTAGTTTTCTAAGCTTAGTTTACAACTTATTTCATCACATGTTTTCAACTCTTATTTTCTCTTTTCTTTTCTTCTAGAAAGTGTTTTATTCACTTAGATTATTTTTAAGAAAATCTAAAACATATTTTATTAAGTTGAAATAATTTTCTAAACGTTGTTTCTAAAGTGTTATGTTTTCAAGATTTAAAATCATGTTATGTTTTACTCAATCTTTCATATGTATTGAAACTTTATTTTTGTTTCTTATTCATGCCTTGTTTTTTACATGTCATGCCTCATGTCTTTTGAGTTTAGCTATCTAAATCTTTCACTCTAAAATGAATAATTAAGAAGTGATCACAATAGTCAATTTAAAATGTATTATAATCTTGATAGGAACGAAGCCATTATGGGTGGCTCTTACCACTAAGGGTGATGAACGCGCCTAAACTTTTAGGTGGTATTTTGTTTTTATTTTGGTTCTACTCCCTGGGTGAAAAATTCCCATAGTCTGAACTGTATCGGCTACTCTATAGCTCCCTGCGTGAAAAGTCGCATAGTTCGTGGGGGGTGGGGGTGTGCACACATAAGACTATCAAAATCTGTCAGCCTATTTTCTTTCTACTCTACCAATAATCTGTCAACCAATTTTAATCAAAGTGGTAACAATGATATTCTAATGCTTTATGATGAGTTTTGATTCTATTCTAAAAAATTAATGAGATGTTTGGAATGTTGATTCTCAATTATGAATCTCAAAAGAATTTGTTCTTGGATCTTGATAATGTTTGCAATTGCATTTCCTTATGTTGCTAAAACTTTATCAATGTTGTTTCATGTTTGTTCTTTCATTGAGTTATGTTTCTTGTATGTATATTTAAAGCTTTTCAAAACTCAAACCTGTTTTACGAGGTACAGTCGAGCTTATTCAGTTTTCTGATTTTTTTTTTCTTTTTGCTTTATTTCTTTTTCTCTATTCTTCTATTCCAGGTGAGTTTTATGAGCATTATGAGTGAGGTTTAGCTTAGGATGCTTGAAGACTTGACTATAACGAATAATGTTATGCTTTTGGAACATTAGCTTTTGATTTCTTTGAAATTCTTAAAGATCTTGTTTTGTAATATATTTCTAGACTTGTTTTCTTTTTTGTCACTTTATTTGGAAAATTGGATTTTCTTTAAATGAAATTATGTAAGATAATTATTTCGCTGCGATGTTTTATTATTAATATGGCTTAAAAGTTATATTAAAGTTTCTATCCTCACTTCCTTAGTGAGTGAGGGTAATGAGTACCACTCTCATGTCTTGGAAACCTTTGATTTTTGGAAGGATGGCTTGTTTTGGCATTGTTTATGGTGACCAAGATATGGGGGTGTTACAATGATAGGTTGATTGGTGGCCTGGATCCTCATTGGAGATGCACCTATAGTAATCACCGCCCCTTCTAGCATGAACTTGATCTTTTGATGAATATTGGATGAAATCGCCCCTAGTTTGTGGAGCCTTGGTCTTCCTAGGAGAAGGTTGAAGCTGGTCTTAATATCCATGACATGGAACTTAACCTCTTATCGATGGGTCATGTGAGCATGTTGAGCTATATAACCCTCATAGTGTCCCTTCTTGTGTTGTTGTAGGGCCGGAATTCTTTTTGCAATATCCTGAGCTTTTGAGCTGTTCTCAAAGGGCACACGTTGATAGCCCAGCCATTGTTAATCAAGGTCATAGATATGTTGAGTTGCTTACTTATGGCGGTGATGTATAGAGCTTTGTTATGGCATGTTCCTTCGGTTGGAAGATCCTCATCGAAAAAGTTGATGGACGGCTTGTGATGCTCATGAATGATAAGGTTGACTAAACCGTCCAGAGTAGTGTCATCGGCCACATTGAAGTCCGAAAGGGCCTTTAGTAGAGCTTGCCTATTCTTTTCTAAAGAGACTGGTAGTTTCCACACATTGACATCAGCCTTGGTTCTCTTGAGTTGTTTGATGACCACATTATCCTCTTGAGGTGAAGGAGGTGGTGGAGTAGCTTGAGTGTTCTTTTGATTTTGTGTAGTGTTAAGGCGTCCTCTTCGAGTAAGGACTTGAACCTTATTGTCTTTGATGTCGTCGTCTTCTTTGATGAGGGTGTGGTAAGTAGGTTAACCCTATTTCCGGCCTAGACGTCTTCGTCATCACTATCGCATATTCCGTTGATTTCTAGGAGAGATGGGGAGGTGGTTACTTGTGGAATAGGTTGTCCCACGAGAGTGATCAAGTCAAGTGGGTCAAAAGATAGTTCATCATTTCCGACCGCGTTGACACAAAGTGCCACTTGTCATTCCGGGGGACAGTTCGCCCTGTGGAAGTGATGAGGGTGATAGGATCAAAGTAGAAGTTCTCTTCCTCGATCATGAGGGTTAGTTTGGATGTTGAGCTTCTTTCGTCTGGGAAGAATGGGGAGCCTTCCATCTTCAACCATGTCTTGTAAGATATTTTTGAGGGTCCAACATTCTTCGGTAGTGTGACCCCTACCTTGGTGATATTTGCAATACTTGTTGGCATCCCATCGTAGTGAGATCGTTCTTTTCAACTTTCATTTCTCCCAAGGCTTGTGTTACTTAGGCTAACGCGAGAGCCATCTCGTGCATTGTGCTTGTGGATTCTTGATCACCCATTGTTGAATTGGATTGTGTTTTCTCTTCTTGAACTTGAATGTTAACCAAGATGTCTTTCCGAACTAACCTCGTGCCTGGTGTCCTAGTCCAAAGAGGAATGGTTGACTTAGTTCGTGCACGTCCTATCCTGCAATGTTTAGATTTTAGAAATTTGTACTTGTTTTAATAACTTGGCTCTTAAGACATATGCAAGGCCTATCATGGTTGCTTCCTAGTTCGACATGAATGTATGATGCACAGTATTTCATTTCCCCTATGTTTCTTTTTTTTTTTTTATTGAGTGGAAGATGAAGATACTTTTTACAAAATGAATGTTATGCAACCTATGTGGGTCTATATGAACCTTTAGTCAATGCAACAAGAAACCATGGTCTATGATGTGTCTAATATTTATATTATTATTCTATCCAATTCCCTAATGATTTATGGACTAACTAGGCTCATTTGAGCCAAATTTGATGCTAATAGTGTTCTTTTAGTGTTTTGTGTGGTTTTGTAGGAAACGGTCAATCTTCTGTTGATTCTACAACCTAATTTCGGCACTTGATAGATAAAGATCACTTATGAGCATTTGGATCATGATTAGAGACCTTTTACAACTCATTGGAACAAATTTGTCGTCTTACATGACAAGTCGGAGAAATATTGGAAGTAAAAGTGAAGAATTAAGAAGTTTAGAAGTGAAGATTTTTACAAATGTCCACTATTTTGATCATATCCCAGAATACGTACATCGGTTTGATCCGATTCTAGTTGCATTGAAAAGTATACTCAAAGAGCTTTCCAACGGTAGGTCACATGTGGGCCTTGTTAAATTAACCCCAATGTAGTATAAATAGGAGTTATGATATGTGGACGAGGCTAACTAGTTTTTTAGCACTATTTAGATTTTAGAATCTTAATTAGCTCCTTAATCACTTTCTCTCTCTAGAATTAGATTAGATTAGTTTGTTAAACACTTTCAATCAATTCAATTCAACTCACGCTTTTATTTGGTTATTTCTTTCCTTTCTCTTTTCTTTCTATTTTTATTATTTTAGTTTTGTTTCTTAGTTTTGATTATTGTTTTGCTTATGTTGATTAGTTTTAGTTTCTTAATTAATTCTTGATTAATAATTTTTTAATTATTGTTCTTATTTGCTTATGATCATGAATTTAACTTTGTTTATTTTTTTGCTATTTATAATTATGAGTGAGTAGTTTATTTTCTAGGGTTTAGGGGATCCATGAACTCATTAATGGACTAGTTTAATATTAATCGACTAGTTCCTGATTAGTAATTAATTTCCTATTATTGATTTCTATTGATTGCAATTAAACTGTTGCCAGTTTTAGTTGTGAGTTAGGTAATTGTCGAAATCGAGGTTGAGAGGTAAGATTACCACAATAAGACCATTGAATAATAGGCAAAACAAGTTTATGCGAGCGAGAGCCGGTAAAGGAGTTTTGAGGGAGTCTAAGTTCGAGAGAATCAGTATGGATTATTTAATGAATGTTAGTGAATTAATTGATTTTTATTTAATGAATTTATTGATTGTTCATGGTGAACCGATATCCCTAGGTTTTTATAATTGAGTTTAAATTCGTTTTTTTCATTGTTTCTTTTAGTTGTTAGTCAATTAGCTAAAAAATTCATCCAAGGCCTATTACACAGTTTTTACTTTTTACAACTAATGGAATTGAATAGCTTCCCTGTGGATTCGATCCCTACTTCCGTAGCTATATTAGTTAGTGTTGTTTGGTTTATTTTTGAGAGGTGTGCGACAACCTGCATCAAATTTTGGCGCGGTTGCCAGGGTGGCAATTTTTTATTTTATTAGTTGGGTTTGAACTATTGCATTTTATTTACTTTATTTTTTATTTTTGTGGATCTCAAAGAACTACTTAGTTCTTTGAGGTCGATTCTCATAGTTGTTTGAAGTTTTAGTTTTGTGTAGGTAATAGGTATGGCAAATCCTTCGTGATGTTCTTTGAGGGATTATTCCCAACCTAGCTTAGCACACGTACCGAACGAACCGCCTATGCCACAAATTGAGGCTGAGAACTTCCAATTGAAGCCATCTCTAGTGAATATGGTGGAACAGAATCATTTTGCAGGTACAACACTTGATGATCCTAATCTTCACATATCGAATTTCCTACAATACTGCAATACCATCAAACAAGCGACTGTCACTCAAGACTACATTCAACTGATGTTGTTTCCATTCTCTTCTAAAGACAAAGCTCGACAATGGCTAAATAGTCTAAATAGAACTAATTTCACTAGTTGGGATGATTTAGCCCTTGCATTTTACAAGAAGTATTATCCTCCAGAGAGAACTGCAAGATTTAGGAGCCAGATTACAAATTTTAACCAAGAAACCGATGAGTCAATTTATGATGCATGGGAAAGGTTTGAGGAGTTGCTACGTTAATGTCCTCATCATGGTCTTCAAAAGTGGTTCCTAGTCCAATCTTTCTATAACAGTTTAGGGAATGAGAATCGGGCATTATTAGATTCTGCTGCGAATGGTCGATTCATGAATCAGGATGTTAATGCTGCATATGATTTAATTCAGGAAATTTCTATTCATAACTCACATTTTGGTAATCCTAGAGGGCATATAAATAAAAGTGAGAAACAAGTCGATGAAAAGTATGAGAGATTAGTTTCACAAATTAATGCAATCAGTCAAAAGCTTGATAAACTACAAGCACCTGCTACTCAACCGATGAATTTAGTTGCCGTATCTGGATACAATGAACCATACTTAACTTCGATCATATGGTTCCTTTGGTATTAATTTACAAAATTGTTACAACACAATAGAGCAGTTACCACCACAACAACAAGTACAAAGGTCTCAACCTCAAGGGCCACTTCAATCACCTGGTTTTGTTAGGCCACAAATTCATCCCCAACCACCACCACAAGTTATTTATAATGAGTTTTCAGAATTGAAGAATGTGGTAATGCAGATGCATAAGAATATGGAGGCAATGCAGGCATAGTTCAATCAGCAAATGGCTTATAATAAGTTAATCGAGACACTGATCGCTCAGATTGCTCGCAGCTCAAAGGTCGCCGGGCCAACTGTCCTCACAGCCATCACCACAAGATCCTCCTAAATAAACACTTAATGCAATATTCTTGGTGAATGATACTACATTTGTTGCTCCACGGATGCCCATGGATGATATTAATTCTCATGTTGCGGTTGGAGCCAATAAGACTGATAATGTGGTAATTGAAGATATCGATTCAGAGCTGCTTATTGAAATGGAAAAGAAAGCACCAACGGACAAGGCCACTGTAGCGGACAAGTCTTCAGACACAATACCACCAACCAAGGTGCAATTACCCTTTCCTAATAGGGTAAATAGGAGTAAGAAGGATGACTACTTTAGTAAGTTTCTCAAAATTGTCAAAAATCTACAGGTAACTGTACCATTCACTGATCTTGTCACACAGGTACCTACTTATTCTAAATTCATGAAAGATATATTCAGTAGGACATATGAGCTAACTACGGTAGAGAGTGTTGCTTTAACTAAAGAATGTAGTGCTATACTACAAAATAAGTCTCTACAAAAATTAAAAGATCCTGGAAGTTTTTCCATCCCTTGTAACATTGGACCATTATTTATTGATAAAGTTTTATGTGATTTAGGGGCTAGTGTTAGTGTCATGCCATTATCTATATGCAACAAATTAGGTATGGGTCCTTTAAAATCTACTAACATTACTTTGCAGATGGCAGATAGAATTTTAAAATATCCCAAGGGTGTTTTAGAAGATGTGCCTATTACAGTAGAAAAGTTTTTTATTCCTGTTGATTTTGTTGTGTTAGACATGGATGAGGATGTTCATATTCCTATAATATTTGGTAGACCTTTCTTACACACTACAGGTGCCATTATTGATGTGAAAAACTATATTCTAACTCATGCTGTAAGGGATCATAAGATCACTTTTAACCTTAATGCTGCTCTTAAGAGTCCTATGTTAGAACAGTCATGCAATGCAGTTTGCACTTTCAATGAGATTGTTCATAATGACTTACCTCGATCCCCTGATAAAGATCTTCTGGAGGCCTCTCTGTGTTTATATTCTATTGCAGGTGACAGAGATAGTGATAATAATGAGTCGCGTCTGGATCCAAAGAAAATATGATCACGCCCTAAGAAGCGTCAGAAACCTCGAAACTCATCCCCACATGCTCGTGAAATGAAGAAAATAAATTATGAGGTTCCTAGCAAAGAACATGGGGTATTTGAACAAACAATAACCCCAAATTGCTTTTGGTGTTTAACTACATGGGGCTCATGTTCACTCTTTGATCCACCTTGAGTTCTAAGGTAATTACGGTCAAGCTAATGACCTTAAACAAGCGCTTTGCGGGAGGCAACCCGTAGGATAGTAGTTTTCTTTCTCCCTCTAGCAATGAGGACATTGCTGAGTTCGGCTTGGGAGAGGTAAGTATTTTATTACTTTCCTATTTTAGTTACTTTTATTGCTTTGTTATCTTAGTTTTATTGCATTATTAGGACCGTTGCATAGTTTGTACCATTCATTAGGAATGGGAGCTTACATGTGACCAAAAAGATTCTACTGTTTTTTTAGGTTTAATTTTAGAGAGAGGTTGATTAATGAAAAATTCTCATCCCAGCTTGAGTTTTATTGTGGGCATTGACTACTTTTGTACCCCTTGTGCTTATTTTAGAAAAATTTATAACTCTTGACTGCGGATGGATCCACATGTGTGATTTGTTGGCTATGACTTGACTTTGATTGCTTGAATTCCTTGTATTGGTCAACTCTTTTCAACCTTGCTTGGGTCTTGGACTTGAACTGTGTTAATGGGAGGATTTGAGCCACCGTTGAATATAATATCATTCATATTTTTCTTTCATGTGTGCTTAGTTCCTGGTGCCATTATGATCTTCGGTTTAACAATGGATTCTAGTAACTTTAATTGTGGATTTTGTGTATGGTGCGCATGATAAAAGGCCTTCATTTCTTCTTTTCAGCCTCAGAATTTCATTTCCTACTTTTATATATTTTCCCTTGATCCCATGCTTTGAGCTTTTATCCTTTTCAATTGTACTTTTAGCCACATTACAAGCCTTATTTACCCTTTTACATAATTCATTATTTGCCCAAACTTGGTTTAGGGGAGTTGAAGTGGTTGTGATGTTGTTAAAGTATCTATTGATGGTTGTTATGGAGGATTGATGGTGAAATAGTTGGAAATGTTATTGTTAACAGTTTGATTATAAAGTTTCACATATAAGGCTCTGCATACCAATGTCTAGGCTGTTGTAGTTAATTAAAAAGTCATATTTGATTCATGGCCTAGTTATGTATGTGTGATGATTATGTTTATTGTTTATTAAATTTATAAGCAAAAACGAATCATTAAGAGTCGTGAAACTATGTTTTATTATGCATGAAAGGAAAAGAAAAAATTAAAAATGCATAATTAGAATAAAAAAAGGAGATGAAATAAAAAGAAAGAAGTTTTGAGTTTGTGAAGTATGGTGTTGATGTGAAAAACAAAGAAAAGTTTGGTTTGATTTGGTTGATTTAGATGTTGGAAAATGTTAATAATTTTTGAAGTTGTTGATGATTTTCCTTGGTTTTATATGCATACACCCCGCATTGCACCACATTATCCAAAATTTATCCTACCCATCACCCTAGCCACACTACAAGCTTATTAAAGTCCTATTTGATCTTCGTGCACATGCTATGGTTATTGTAAACTGAATCCATTAGCAAGGTCGTGGAGTATTAATTGCAGTTCGAGTCGACATTTAAGATGAGTGGATACCTTTAAACACTTGCATGAGGTGTGAGATATGGGTTTCGGGTTCCTAAAATTGCATTTAAACATATTTTGCATTGTACTCCATATTTGGTTGGGTAGTGAGGGTAGAGCATCATTGTTATAAGCTCATCATTAATTGTGTGGAGTGACAACCTGTGAGATACTCTAGTCATCGATTCTTTAAACTTGCTTCATTGGTTTTGTTTAACCCGTATTTAGGAAGGACCGTAATTGGATGCTTGATTGGTCGGCTTTGATCCATGTGTCTTCAGATGTTCTCTTGAGTTATAATGGTTATTTCGGTTTCATGGGGTGTAGTCAATTTATTAATTGTGTTTGCTCGGGATGCGCAAAGGTTTGGCTTGGGGAGTTTGATGCGTCTAATATTTATATTATTATTCTATCCAATTCCCTAACGATTTATGGACTAACTAGGCTCATTTGAGCTAAATTTGATAATAATAGTGTTCTTTTAGTATTTTGTGTGGTTTTGTAGGAAACGATCAATCTTCGGTTGATTCTACTACCTAATTTCGGCACATGAGAGATAAAAATCACTTATGAGCATTTGGAGAATGATTAGAGACCTTTTACAATTCATTGGAACAAATCGACGTCTTACATTAAAAGTTGGAGAAATATTGGAAGTAAAAGTGAAGAATTAAGAAGTTTAGAAGTGAAGATTTTGACCACCGTCCACTATTTTGATCATATCACAAAATCAGCACATTAAATTGATCTGAATTCTATTGCATTGGAAAGTAGACTCAAAGAACTTTCCAACGGTAGGTCACACGCCCCGTGAAACGTCCTGTAGCAAAAGTTATAGCAATTTCAAATGACCCTGAAATTTTAGAAGCTACTATTTTATAATGCGGGCGCAAGGATTTTGTGGGCTGCGGGCGCATGAAGCTCGGTTTGATGTCCAATGCTTAGATTTGTGATTTCACGTGTGGGCCTTGTTAAATTAAGCCCAATGTAGTTTAAATAGGGGTTATGATTTGTGGATGAGGCTAACAAGTTTTTTAGTACTTTTTAGATTTTAGAATCCTAATTAGCTCCTTAATCACTTTTTCTCTCTAGAATTAGATTAGATTAGTTTGTTAAACACTTTCAATCAATTCAATTCAATTAAAGCTTTTATTTGGTAATTTCTTTCCTTTCTCTTTTCTTTCTATTCTTATTATTTTAGTTTTGTTTCTTAGTTTTGATTATTGTTTTGCTTATGTTGATTAGTTTTAGTTTCTTAATTAATTCTTGATTAATAATTTGTTAATTATTATTCTTATTTGCTTATGATCATGAATTTAACTTTGTTTATTGTTTTACTTTTTATAATTATGAGTGAGTAGTTTATTTTCTAGGGTTTAGGGGATCCATGAACTCATTAATGGACCAGTTTAATATTAATCGAATAGTTCCTGATTAGTAATTAATTTTCTATTATTGATTTCTATTGATTGCATTTAAATTGTTGCCAGGTTTAGTTGTGAGTTAGGTAATTGTCGAAATCGAGGCCGAGAGGTAAGATTACCACAATAAGACCATTGAATAATAGGCGAAACAAGTTTATGCGAGCGAGAGGCGGTAAAGGAGTTTTGTGGGAGTCTAAGTTCGAGAGAATTAGTATGCCCTAATTGAATGAACGTTAGTGAATGAATTGATTTTTATTTGATGAATTTATTGATTGTTCATGGTGAACCGATTGCCTTAGGTTTTTATAATTGAGTTTAAATTTGTATATTTCATTGTTTCTTTTAGTTGTTAGTCAATTAGCTAAGAAATTCAACAAAGGCCCATTACAAAGTTTTTACTTTTTAGAACTAATAGAATTTAATAGCTTCCCTATGAATTCGATCCCTACTTCCCTAACTATATTAGTTAGTGTTGTTTGGTTTATTTTTGAGAAGTGTGCGATAACCTGCATCAGTCTACATGCGACTCTCTAGGTGGAAAAGTTCATGAGAAAGATAGGCTCCCGTAAACAACATTCATACAAGCATAATACATGGGACCAAATAGCACGTCGTACATCATGGTGATCCAAGAGGGTACCATGACTAGGGTGTGTCCAACTATCCACACCACAACTTAGAGGTGATCCTAGTGGGACATCCATTATGAATCACATAGGACATATGATTCACGCGTCATGGTTGGGACAGACTTGAATTAAGAAACGGCCTTAGGTAGGTCACCTTACCATCCTTATCATCGGTCCTCCGGAGGGTGTCTTAGTTATAGAACATACTTTAAGAGATGTGTATCCTAAAGCAAGACCCTCACGTGGGAATTGCATGCATGCATTATGCCTAGCAAGTAGAATTCGATATTATAAGTTTGAAATTACGAGACTTTTCGAGTTTCGTCCACTCTCATTTAAAATTAAAGCAATATCCCCAGTCAAGTCACCAAATTGTGGAGTCGGGGGCTTTGGGGGCCCACGTGCCCTTTTTAAGGACATTGAATGTCGTTAAGTTTGTTTACATAGTGTGAGTGTGCTTAGCTTAGGGAGTGAGTGTAATACCCTTATTTTCACGTATTTTAAGAAGTTAATTTTGTATTTTATATGTATGTTTTTAGTATTTTTATTGAGAAATCAAGTTCAATAAAAATATCAAAGAAAGGAAATTTAAATAAATTTTAATCAAAGTTATATTTTTATGCTTATAAATAATATTTCATGTTATTTTAAGTTTTATTAAATTTTTTGAAAAGTTTCTAAAAATAGAATTTTATAATCATGAAAACTAATAGTACAAATATTATGAACATGTTTTACTTCATGAAAAATTATTTTAAAGCATAGATTTGATTCATGATGATGATAATAGATTGTAAAAGTGTTTTATGATGGATTTATGATGTTTAAATGAGTTTTTCATGAGTTTTGGATAATTAAACAAGGCTATGAATTTTTATTAACACATGTACATGCACAATAGAAATAGTAACACGTGAAATAAATAGTCATAATTATTTTTGATGCATATAAATATCGTATGATGATCTTAGAATATGACTATATATAGTGTTTTATGGTGAAAATGTTATGTTTAGAAGGGTTTTTAAGTGATTTTAAGGAATTCTACAAAGCTGCCATTTTTGGAAAATTATAGAAAATCAATTATTTTGCAATGGAAAAATTAAACTAAAGTATGAGATTGAATAAAGACCATATAGGGAACGTTTCGGACAAGTTTCCTACATAAAAAGTTAGTTTAGAGTTGTTGTAGAAGTTAGTCAATAAGGTTTTAATTTAGATTCGACTTTCTCTATGTAGGAGACTTTGAGCTAGTTGATTTCTAGGAGTTGTGGCGAATCACCACTACAACAGAAGGTACGTAAGTACTAAAGGCGTTTATAGAATTAGAGTTCATGCTTGGTTGATGATCTTGTATTCTATGCTTGTAAATATAAGTTGTTGCATGATTGACGTTGAGTTGACATGCATGAGAAGTTTATGAAACTATGAAAAGCATGATTTTAAATTGTTTTGACATTCCACATCTATAGTAACATAAATCTTTATGATTAAATTGGAATGTTGAATTTATTGTTCAAGGTTACCAATAGTTTTTTGAAGAAGAAAGAAAGTTAGTTAAGTTGGTTATTTACTTAATCAATAAGAAAGGTAGTTTGTGAATTTTTATTCACGTGATTATTATTAGAAGTTAATGAGAAATTTTTTTATTCATGTAGCCACTCACAGTTTAATGTGTGGTCAAGGAAAAAGGTAATTAGTTAGCCACTCACAGTTAATGTGCGGTAAAGGAAGTTCAGTTTAATGAAAGGACACACACACAATTGTTTTTAGAATCACCTTAAACCAAAAATATATAATATGGCTTGTTTGATTCTATGCATGCTTTTATGTGTTGTGTTTTTTGAGTCATAATATTGTTAAACCGATTAATCACGTTAATTGAAAGATGATTCACACCAAAACTCTTGGAACGTATATACCTTGAGTATCAACAATGGGGGAAGTCGTATGGAACAGTGATCTATGACTTCAAATCGGGGTACAAGACATTGTACTCTTTTATATTTTTAATGTGTTGGGTTTCTGTCACCTTATGTGACATAGGCAATACCTTCTTAGAGTTGCTCCCATGTTGGTGCCCAATAGGGCAATTTTAAAGGACAGGAAACCCATTCGATGCGAAATCCAAAGTTTAAATATAATAAATATTCTGTTTAAGTTGAGTGTATGCACAAGTGAAGAGTTGTCAACGGTAAGAAGTATGTGATTTATACTTTTATTTTATCTTCATTATTAATCGTCCTTTGCATAGTCTTTGGTATTTATGTACACAGCTTTGCTGATTAGGTGTTTTGTGTGCATGGCTTTGTAATTGACTCGGCCTTGCGATGACCCACTTGATGGTGAGTAGTTGTCTAGAATAAGAAAAAACTACAAGTACAAGTGGGCATAAGTCAATCACGCTTGGTTTGAGTGTGAGCCTTTGCATTGTAGTTTTCGTACTTATGTGAACTAGTTACTTTTTATTGTTTTGTTGGATGTTGACTTTTAATTTCCAAAGTTTAAGTTTATTTGGTTTTTGAAGGGCCATTAAGATAGTTTCGAAGTGTAATAAAGACTTATTTGGTTTTCTTTTGATTTTGGACTTGGTTTGTTTTAACTATCTTTAAGTTTCGTTTTGAGTTTTAATTTTGGTTTTGGTTTTTAAAGACTTCCGCTGTAGTACTTTGATAAAATCCTTAGCTGTTATCACAGCGGCGGTAATACTTTGTTTTTTCCTAGTTAATTAGGACTTTTAGTAATTATTATTCTTTATTTATATTACAATATTTTTCGGAAAATCTAGAAAAGGAAGTTAGGAAATTCCAGGGTGTTACAATGAGTGTAGAAGTTCAAAACCCAAGTAGAGAAGTCACCACCGTCGTCGTTTTGGGAGCTAACTAAACCCTATTAGGACATATCCCAAGGGAAAAAAAGACAACCAAGGATAAGAAGGCCTCATATCTCTGGATTCGGGAACGAGGGTAAGGACAACAGTAGGTCACAGTGTCCCCCGCCCCCCCCCTCCCCCGGGTATAGCGGCCTCTACTTGTTCTCATGTGTAATTTCACAATCATAATATCGAATTATAACATTTATATTTCCGGTGTAGACCCATAAACATGTATGGAAATAAGGCTAGGCGGGTTTTTAGTTAATGCACGCATAATTTCCGGTTTATCATGTGTGGGTGATCGCATTAGGATTTAAGTTTAAGTTTATTTTAATCTTAGATTTAGTTGAAACATGCTTTTAGGTCTTTGGACTAAACATGGATTCTATGTGATTTGAAAGCATTAAACATTTTGCATGGATTCACAAAAAACCTAAAGCAAATGTTTCTACTTAAGATTGATTTTAATTCAAGGTCGAATCATAAATTAATTAAGATTACATGAGTTTAATATTAAACATGTCGACTATCTAATAAAGCATTAAAGTCACATATTCATGCAAACTAACTCTTTTGAAGAGCTCAATATGATGATTTCGATGTTGTTGGCCTCATTCGAGGTACCTTTCGTGCAATTTGTCGACAATCCTTTAGAACTAAGGGCTTGAAGAACCTTAATTAAGTGATAATGATCCTAATAACTTATGTGTTTTGTGGAATGCATGGTTTCCTATGTACGGCATGAAAACCGAGAGAAGTTTGGAGAGAGAAAGAGACGAAGTAGAGAGAGTGTGTGATTGAATGTGAATGTTGTGAATGAAGAAGGTGTTGAATGAAGGTCGAAGGAGGGGGGTATTTATAGTGTTTGAAGTGACATAAGCAAGCGCTCGGGGGGGGGGTCTTCGACCTTCATTCACCACCTTCTTATTCACAACATTCACATTCAATCACACACTCTCTCTACTGTCTCTGTCTCTCTCCAAACTTCTCTCGGTTTTATGCAGTACATAGGAACACCATGCTTCACCAAAACACAAAGTTATAGGATCATTATCACTTAATTAGGTCTTCAAGCCATAGTTATAAGGATTGTCGACAACGTGCACGGAAAGTACCTCGACTGAGGCCAACACACATCGAAATCATCACTATGAGCTCTTCAAAGAGTTAGTTTGCATGAATATGCGGACTTTAATGCTTTATAGATAGTCGACATGTTATCTTACAAATCAGTAATCTTAATTAATTATGATTCGACCTGAATTAAAATAATCTTACGTAGAAAACATTGGGGCTGTAGTCCTCTTCTCTCTGCCACTACCCACCCCCAATCCTCTCCCCTTCCCGCTACCCTTCACCATTATCTCTTGTATTCCTTTGCCTTTCCTGCCATCTAAATGCTCTCGCGCCGTTCTCTAATTTTTTTCTTTTTCTTACTCGCTCCCCCCTTTCCTCCTCGCTTCCCTTCCCTTTCTGACATTGCTGCCCTCTTTCTCGCCTTGCGTCATATTACTATACCTCTCCCCCTCTCGTCTAGTACCTCATTCTCCTGTTTTTTTTACGTCATTTTACCCACCTGTCTTTCGCGCTACCCTACCTGTTCTATTCTACCCTTTCCTTGCTCGACTTAGCAACTACTCCCTACCATCTTAGCTTTAGCCACCCCGCCCCTTGCCTCTCTTCCGCCTGTTCTTCATACCTCTGCCTCGCACTGTTCGGATCCCTTCTCTCGTTTCCCCTTCTTTCCCTACAGACGCGTTTTTTTTCTACAAATTTCTTGCTTCCCATTTTTACTTTTCCTACCTCACCCCGCCCTATCTTGTGCTGATTGTTTAGCGTCTTCGTCCCCTATTGGTCCGAACCTACTCCGTTCTTCATCCTTTGCTCTGTTTTCCAGCTCTGTTCCCTCCCCCCCCCCTGCCTCTTCCTCGTCCCTATCCCTTGATTTATCCTATAGTCTTTGCCCTGGTTTTTTTTTCAGTTACTCTGATCTCCCCGGAACCTTTGCCCTCTCTTCTTTTCCCATCTATGTCAGATTCTCCCGCTTGCTTTTTATTGTGGTTATTTTGGTTGGTTTTTGTGAACAATCCAGGCAAAATGTTTAATGCGTTCAAATCACATAGAATCCATGTTTAGTCCAAGACCTAAAAGCAGGTATCACTAAATCTAAGATTAAAAAAAACTAAACTTAATCCTAATGCGATCACCCACACATGATAAACCGAAATTATGCGTGCATTAACTAAAAACCGCCTAGCCTATTTCCATACATGTTTAGGGTCTACACCGGAAATATAAATGTTATATTCGATATTAGATTGTGAAATTACACATGAGAACAAGTAGAGGCCGCTATACCCGGGGGAGGGGGGGGGGGGGACACTGTGACTATGTTGTCCTTTCCCTCGTTCCCGAATCCAGAGATATGAGGCCTTCTTATCCTGGTTGTCTTTTTTCCCTTGGGATATGTCCTAATAGGGTTAGTTAGCTCCCAAAACGACGACGGTGGTGACTTCCTACTTGGGTTTTGAACTTCTACACTCATTGTAACACCCTGGAATTTCTAACTTCCTTTTCTAGATTTTCCGAAAAATATTGTAATATAAATAAAGAAAATAATTACTAAAAGTCCTAATTAACTAGGAAAAAAAAAGTATTACCGCCCGGTGATAACAGCTAAGGATTTTATCAAAGTACTACAGCGGAAGTCTTAAAAACCAAAACCAAAATTAAAACTCAAAACGAAACTTAAAGATAGTTAAAACAAACCAAGTCCAAAATCAAAAGAAACCAAATAAGTCTTTATTACACTTCGAAACTATCTTAATGGCCCTTCAAAAACCAAATAAACTTAAACTTTGGAAATTAAAAAGTCAACATCAACCAAACACATAAAAAGTAACTATTCACATAAGTACGAAAACTACAATGCAAAGGCTCACATCAAACCAAGCGTGATTGACTTATGCCCACTTGTACTTGTATTTTTTCTTATTCTAGACAACTACTCACCATCAAGGGGGTCATCGCAGGCCGAGTCAATTACAAAGCCATGCACACAAACACCTAATCAGCAAAGCTGTGTACATAAATACCAAAGACTATGCAAAGGACGATAATAATGAAGATAAAATAAAAGTATAAATCACATACTTCTACCGGTGACAACTCTTCCTTGTGCATACACTCACACTAAACGAATATTTATTATATTTAAACTTTGGATTTCGCATCGAATGGGTTTCCTGTCCTTTAAATTGCCCTATTGGGCACCAACATGGGAGCAACTCTAAGAAGGTATTGCCTATGTCACATAAGGTGACAGAAACCCAACACATTAAAAATATAAAAAGAGTACAATGTCTTGTACCCCGATTTGAAGTCAGAGATCACTGTTCCATACGACTTCCCCCATTGTTGATACTCAAGGTATATACGTTCAAGAGTTTGGTGTGAATCATCTTTCAATTAACGTGATTATCGGTTTAACAATATTATGACTCAAAAAACACAACACATAAAAGCATGCATAGAATCAAACAAGCCATATTAATATTTTGGTTTAAGGTGATTCTAAAAACAATTGTGTGTGTGTCCTTTCATTAACTGAACTTCCTTTACCGCACATTAACTGTGAGTGGCTACTAATTACCTTTTTCTGACCACACATTATAACTGTGAGTGGCACATGAAAAAAAAATTTCTCATTAACTTCTAATAAAATCACGTGAATAAAAAATCAAAACTACCCTTTTCATTGCTTAAGTAAATAACCACTTAATAACTTCTTTCTTCTTCAAAAAACTATTGGTAACCTTGAACAATAAATTCAACATTCCAATTTAATCATAAAGATTTATGTTACATAGATGTGGAATGTCAAACAATTTAAAATCATGCTTTTCATAGTTTCATAACTTCTCATGCATGTCAACTCAACGTCAATCATGCAACAACTTATATTTACAAGCATAGAATACAAGATCATCAAACAGCATGAACTAAATTCTATAAACGCCTTTAGTATTACGTACCTTCTGTTGTAGTGGTGATTCGCCACAACTCCTAAAATAACTAGCTCAAAGTCTCCTACATAGAGAAAGTCGAATCTAAATTAAAACCTTATGACTAACTTCCACACAACTCTAACTAACTTTTATGTAGGAAATTGTCCGAAACGTTCCATATGGTCTTATTCAATCTCATACTTTAGTTTAATTTTTCCATTGCAAAAATAATTGATTTCTATAATTTTCCAAAATGGCAGCTTTGTAGAATTCCTTAAAATCACTTAAAAACCCTTCTAAACATAACATTTTCACCTAAAACACATATAAGTCATATTCTAAGATCATCATACGATATTTATATGCATCAAAAATAATTATGACATTTATTTTCACGTGTTACTATTCTATGTGTGCATGTACATGTGTTAATAAAAATTCATACGTGTTTAATTATCCAAAACTCATGAAAAAAAAATCATTTAACATCATAAATCCATCATAAACACTTTTACAATCTATTATCATCATCATGAATCAAATCTATGCTTTAAAATAATTTTCATGAAGTAAACATGTTCATAATATTTGTACTATTAGTTTTCATGATTATAAAATTCTATTTTTAGAAACGTTTCAAAAAATTTAATAAAACTTAAAATAACATGAATATTATTTATAAGATAAAAAAATAACTTTGATTAAAATTATTTAAATTTCCTTCTTTGATATTTTTATTGAACTTGATTTCTCAATAAAAAATACTAAAACATAACATATAAAATCACAAAATTAATTCTTAAATACGTGAAAATAAGGGTATTACACCACTCCCTAAGCTAAGACACATCACACTATGATATAACAAAATTAACGACATTCAATGTCCTTAAAAAGGCACGTGGGCCCCCCAAGCCCCCGGCGCCCACAGTTTGGTGACTTGACTGGGGATATTGCTTTAATTTTAAATGAGAGTGGACGAAACTCGAAAAGTCTCGATTTCAAACTTATAATATCGATTGTACTTGCTGGCATAATGCATGCATGCAATTCCACGTGAGGGTCTTGCTTTAGGATACACATCTCTTAAAGTATGTTCTATAACTAAGACACCCTCCGGAGGACCGATGATAAGGATGGTAAGGTGACCTACCTAAGGCCGTTTCTTAATTCAAGTCTGTCCCAACCATGACGCGTGAATCATATGTCCTATGTGTCATAATGGATGTCCCATAGGATCACCTCTAAGTTGTGGTGTGGATAGTTGGACACACCCTAGTCATGGTACCCTCTTGGATCACCATGATGTACGATGCTATTTGGTCCCATATTATGCTTGTATGAATGGTGTTACGGGAGGCCTATCTTCTCATGAACTTTTCCACCTAGAGAGTCGCATGTAGACTGATGCAGGTTATCGCACACTTCTCAAAAATAAACCAAACAACACTAACAATATAGTTAGGGAAGTAGGGATCGAATTCATAGGGAAGCTATTAAATTCTATTAGTTCTAAAAAGTAAAAACTTTGTAAGGGCCTTTGTTGAATTTCTTAGCTAATTGACTAAAAACTAAAAGAAACAATGAAATACAAATTTAAACTCAATTATAAAAACTAAGGCAATCGGTTCACCATGAACTCAATTAATCTCAAATAAAATCAATTCATTCACTAACGTTCATTCAATTAGGGCATACTAATTCTCTCGAACTTAGACTCCCACAAAACTCCTTTACCGCCTCTCGTCGCATAAACTTGTTTCGCCTATTATTCAATGGTCTTATTGTGTAATCTTACCTCTCGGCCTCGATTTCGACAATTACCTAACTCACAAACTAAACCTGGCAACAATTTAAATGCAATCAATAGAAATCAATAATAGAAAATTAATCTAATCAGGAACTATCGATTAATTAAACTGGTCCATTAATGAGTTCATGGATCCCTAAACCTAGAAAATAAACTACTCACTCATAATTATAAAAAGTAAAACAATAAACAAAGTTAAATTCATGATCATAAGCAAATAAGAATAAATAATTAACAAATTATTAATCAGAATTAATTAAGAAACTAAACTAATCAACATAAGCAAACAATAATCAAACTAAGAACAAAACTAAAATAATAAGAATAGAAGAAAAGAGAAGGAAAGAATATTACCAAATAAAAGCTTAATTGAATTGAATTGATTGAAAGTTGTTAACAACTAATCTATCTAATTCTAGAGAGAAAAGTGATAAGGAGACTAATTAGGATTCTAAAATCAAAAAGTACTAAAAAAACTTGTGCCTCATCCACAATCATAACCCATATTTAAACTACATTGGGCTAATTACAAGGCCCACAAGTGAAATCACAAATCTAAGCATGGACATCAAACGAGCTTCATGGCCCGCAGCCACAAAATCCTTGCGCCCGCATATAAAATAGTAGCTTCTAAAATTTCAGGGTCCTTTGAAATTGCCATAACTTTTGCTACAGGACGTTTCACGGGGCGTTGACCTACCGTTGGAAGTTCTTTGAGTCTACTTTCCAATGCAATAGAATTCAGATCAATTTAAGTTGCTGATTTTGGATATGATCAAAATAGTGGACGGTGGTCAAAATCTTCACTTCTAAACTTCTAATTCTTCACTTTACTTCCAATATTTCTCCAACTTTAATGTAAGACGTCGATTTGTTCCAATGGAATTGTAAAAGGTCTCTTATCATTCTCCAAATGTCATAAGTGATTTTATATCTATTTGCCGAAATTAGGTAGTAGAATCAACCGAAGATTGATCGTTCCTACAAAACCACACAAATACTAAAAGAACATATATTATCAAATTAGCTCAAATGAGCCTAGTAGTCCATAAATCTTTAGGGAATTGGATAGATAATAATATAAATATTAGACGCATCAAACTCCCCAAGCCAACCTTTGCGCATCGAGCAAACACAATTAATAAATTGACTACACCCCATGAAACCGAAATAACCATTATTAACTCAAGAGAACACTGAAGACACATGGATCAAAGCGACCAATCAAGCATCCAATTACGGTCCTTCCAAATACGGGTTTAAAACAAAACAATGAAAGCAAGTTTAAAGAATCGATGACTAGAGTATCTCACAGGTTGTCACTCCACACAATTAATGATGAGCTATAACAATGATGCTCTACCCTCACTACCCAACCAAATATGGAGTACAATGCAAAATATTTAAATGCAATTTTAGGAACCCGAAACCCATATCTCACAACCTCATGCAAGTGTAAAGGTATCCACTCATCTTAAAGGTCGACTCGAACTGCAATTAATACTCCACGACCTTGCTAATGGATTCAGTTTACAATAACCATAGCATGTGCACGAAGATCAAATAGACTTTATAAGCTTGTAGTGTGGCTAGGGTGATGGGTAGGATAAATTTGGATAATGTGGTGCAATGCGGGGTGTATGCATATAAAACCAGGAAAAAATCATCAACAACTTCAAAAATTATTAACATTTCCAACATCTAATCAACCAATAACCAAAATTTCTTTGTTTTTCACATCAACACCATACTTCACAAACTCAAAACTTCTTTCTTTTATTTCATCTCCTTTTTTTATTCTAATTATGCATTGTAATTTTTTCTTGTCTTTTCATGCATAATAATAAAACATAGTTCACGACTCTTAATGATTGTTTTTTGCTTATAAATTAATAAACAATAACATAATCATCACACATACATAACTAGGCCATGAATCAAATATGACTTTTTAATTAACTACAAAAGCCTAGACATTGGTATGCAGAGCCATATGTGAAACTTTATAATCAAACTGTAACAAAACATTTCCAAACTATTTCACCATCAATCTCCATAACAACCATCAATAGATACTTTAAAACAAACATCACAACCACTTCAACTCCCCTAAACAAGTTTGGGCAAATAATGAATTATGTAAAAGGGTAAATAAGGCTTGTTAATGTGGCTAAAAGTACAATTGAAAAGGATAAAAGCTCAAAGCATGGGATCAAGGGAAAATATATAAAAGTAGGAAATGAATTCTGAGGCTGAAAGAAGAAATGAAGGCCTTTTATCATGCGCACCATAACACAAAATCCACAATTAAATTACTAGAATCCATTGTTAAACCGAAGATCATAATGGCACCAGGAATAAGCACACATGAAAGAAAAATATGAATGATATTATTCAACGGTGCTCAAACCTCCCATTAACAAGTTCAAGTCCAAGACCAGCAAGGTTGAAAAGAGTTGACAATACAAGGATCAAGCAATCAAAGTAATCATAGCCAACAAATCACACATGTGGATCCATCGCAGTCAAGAGTTATAATTTTTCTAAAATAAGCAAAAGGGGTACAAAGTAGGTCAATGCCACAATAAAACTCAAGCTGGGATGAGAATTTTTCATTAATCACCTTCTCTCTAAAATTAAACCTAAAAAAACAGTAGAATCTTTTTGGTCACATGTAAGCTCCCCTTCCTAATGAATGGTACAAAACTATGAAACGGTCTATAATGCAATAAAACTAAGATAACAAGCAATAAAAGTAACTAAATAGGAAAGTAATAAAACTACCTCTCCCAAGCCGAACTCAGCAATGTCCTCATTGCTAGAGGGAGAAAGAAAACTACTATCCTACGGGTTGCCTCCCGCAAAGCGCTTGTTTAGGTCATAGCTTGACCGTAATTACCTTAGAACTCAAGGTGGATCAAAGAGTGACATGAGCCATGTAGTTAACACACAAAAGCAATTTGGGGTTATTGTTTGTTCAAATACCCCATGTTCTTTGCTAGGAACCTCATAATTTATTTTCTTCATTTCACGAGCATGTGGGTGAGTTTGAGGTTTCTGACGCTCTTAGGGCGTGATCATATTTCTTTGGATCCAGACGCGACTCATTATTATCACTATCTCTGTCACCTGCAATAGAATATAAACACAGAGAGGCCTCCAGAAGATCTTTACAGGGGATCGAGGTAAGTCATTATGAACAATCTCATTGAAAGTGCAAACATTGCATGACTGTTCTACATAGGACTCTTAAGAGCAGATTAAGGTTAAAAGTGATCTTATGATCCCTACAGCATGAGTTAGAATATGTTTTTCACATCAATAATGGCACCTGTAGTGTGTAAGAAAGGTCTACCAAATATATAGGAATATGAACATCCTCATCCATGTCTAAACACAAAATCAACAGAATAAAAACTTTTCTACTGTATAGGCACATCTTCTAAAACACCCTTGGGATATTTTAAAATTCTATCTGCCATCTGCAAAGTAATGTTAGTAGATTTTAAAGGACCCATACCTAATTTGTTGCATATAGATAATGGCATGACACTAACACTAGCCCCTAAAATCACATAAAACTTATCAATAAATAATGGTCCAATGTTACAAGGGATGGAAAAACTCCAGGATCTTTTAATTTTTGTAGAGACTTATTTTGTAGTATAGCACTACATTTTTTAGTTAACAAGCAACATCTCTACCGTAGTTAGCTAATGTCCTACTGAATATCTTTCATGAATTTAGATAAAGTAGGTACCTGTGTGACAAGATCAGTGAATGGTACAGTTACCTGTAGATTTTTGACAATTTTGAGAAAAATTATACAGTAGGCATCCTTCTTACTCCTATTTACCCTATTAGGAAAGGGTAATTGCACCTGGTTGGTGGTATGTGTTGAAGACTTGTCCGCTACAGTGCCTTGTCCGTTGGTGCTTTCTTTTCCATTCAATAAGCAGCTCTGAATCGATATCTTCAATTACCACATTATCAGTCTTATTGGCTCCAACCGCAACATGAGAATAATATCATCCATGGGCATCCGTGGAGCAACAAATGCAGTATCATTCACCAAGAATATTGCAGTAAGTGGTTTATTTAGGAGGATCTTGTGGTGATGGTGTGAGGACAGTTGGCCCGGCGACTTGAGCTGCGAGCAATCTGAGCGACAGGTCTCGATTAACTTATTTACGACATTTGCTGATTGAACTATGCTGCATTGCCCTCCATATTCTTATGCATCTGCCATTACCACATTCTTCAATTCTGAAACTCATTATAAAAAACTTGTGGTGGTGGTGGGGATGAATTGTGGCCTAAACAAACCAGGGATTGAAGTGGCCCTTGGGTTGAGACCTTTGTACTTGTGTTGTGGTGGTAACGCCTATTGTGTTGTAACAATTTTGTAAATAATACAAAGGAACCATATGATCGAAGTAAGTATGGTTCATTGTATCCAGATACGGCAACTAAATTCATCGGTGAGTAGCAGGTGCTTGTAGTTATCAAGCTTTGCTGATTGCATAATTTGAAACTAATCTCTCATACCTTTTCATCGACTTGTTTCTCACTTTTATTTATATGCCCTCTAGGATTACCAAAATGTGAGTTATGAATAGAAATTTCTGAATTAAATCATAGCAGCATTAACATCCTGATTCATGAATCGACCATTCGCAGCAGAATCGAATAATGCCGCGTTCTCATCCCTAAACTGTTATAGAAAGATTGGACTAGGAACCACTTTTGAAGACCATGATGAGGACATTAACGTAGCAACTCCTCAAACCTTTCCCATGCATCATAAATTGACTCATCGGTTTCTTGGTTAAAATTTGTAATCTGGCTCCTAAATCTTGGCAGTTCTCTTGGAGGATAATACTTCTTGTAAAATGGCAAGGGCTAAATCTCCCAACTAGTGAAATTAGTTTATTTAGACTATTTAGCCATTGTCGAGCTTTGTCTTTAGAAGAGAATGGAAACACATCAGTTGAATGTAGTCTTGAGTGACAGTCGCTTGTTTGATGGTATTGCCGTATTGTAGGAAATTCCGATATGTGAAGATTAGGATCATCAAGTGTGTGTACCTGCAAATGATTGTTCCACCATATTCCTAGAGATGGCTTCAATTGGAAGTTCTCAGCCTCAACTTGTGGCATAGGCGGTTCGTTCGGTACGTTTGCTAAGCTAGGTTGGGAATAATCCCTCAAAGACATCACGAAGGATTGCCATCCTATTACCTACCAAAATAAAAACTTCAACAACTATGAGAATCGACCTCAAAGAACTAATAGTTCTTTGAGATCCACAAAAATAAAAAAAAAGTAAATAAAATGCCAAAGTTCAAACCCACTAATAAAATAAAATTGCCACCCTGGCAACCGTCGCAAAATTTGTGCGGTTGTCGCACACCTCTCAACAATAAGACCAAACAACATAACAATATAGCTACGGAAGTAGGGATCGAATCCACAGGGAAGCTTTCAATTCCATTAGTTTTAAAAAGTAAAACTGGTAATAGGCCTTGGATGAATTTTTAGCTAATTGACTAACAACTAAAAGAAACAATGAAAAAACGAATTAAACTCAATTAAAAAACCATGGATATCGTTCACCATGAACAATCAATAATTCATTAATAAAAATCAATTAATTCACTAACCTTCATTAAATAATCCTACTGATTCTTCGAATTGACTCCTCAAAAATCTTAACCGGCTCTCGATCGCATAAACTTGTTGCCTATTTATAATGGTTTATTGTGGTAATCTTACCTCTCAACTCGATTTCGACAATTACCTAACTCACAACTAAAACTGGCAACATTTAATTGCCAATCATAGAAATCAATAATAGGAAATTAATTACTAATCAGGAACTAGTCGATTAATATTAAAACTAGTCCATTATGAGTTCATGGATCCCATAACCCTAGAGAAATAAATACCATCATAATTATAAATAGCAAAAAAATAAACAAAGTTAAATTCATGATCAAAGCAAATAAGAACAATAATTAAAAATTATTAATCAAGAATAATTAAGAAAACTAAAAACTAATCAACATAAGCAAACACTAATCAAAACTAAGAAACAAAACTAAATATAAAAAGAAGAAGAAAGAGAAAGGAAAGAAATAACCAAATAAAAGCGTGATTGAATTGAATTATTGAAAGTGTTTAACAAACTAATCTAATCTATTCTAGAGAGAGAAAGTGATAAGGAGCTAAGTTAAGATTCTAAAATTAAATAGTGCTAAAAAACTAGTTAGCCTCGTCCACATCATAATAATCCTATTTATAATACATTGGGGTTAATTTAACAAGGCCCACATGTGACCTACCGTTGGAAAGCTCTTTGAGTATACTTTTCAAGCAACTAGAATGGACAAAACGATGTACGTATTCTGGGATATGATGCAAAATAGTGGACATTGAAAATCTTCACTTCTAAACTTTTAATTATTCACTTTACTTCCAATATTTCTCGCCTTGTGCAGTAAGACGACAACAATTGTTTCCAATGAGTTGTAAAAGGTCTCAATCATGATCCAAATGCTCAAAGTGATCTTATACTATAAGTGCCGAAATTAGGTTGTAGATCAAAAGAAGATTGACCGTTTCCTAACCCCACACAAAAACAGAACAAGAACATATTAGCATCAAATTTGGCTCAAATGAGCCTAGTTAGTCAAAATCATTAGGGAATTGGAGAATAATATATAAATATTAGACACATCATAGACCATGGTTCTTGTTGGCATGCTAAAGGTTCATATAGACCCACATAGGTTGCATAACATTCATTTGTAAAAAGTATCTTCACTCTTCACATCAATAAAAAAAAAAAGACAATAGGGGAAATGAAATACTGTGCCATCCACTTCATGTCGAACTAGGAAGCAACCATGATAGGCCTTGCATATGTCTTAAGAGCCAAGTTATTAAAAAAAAGTACAAATTTCTAAAATTAAACATGCAGGATAGGACGTGACGAAACTAAGGCAAACATTCCTCTTTGGACAGGGACACCAGGCACGAGTAGTTCGGAAAGACATATTGGTTACATTCAAGTTCAAGAAGAAACACATCCAATTAACAAGGGTGATCAAGAATCCACAAGCAACAATGCACGAGATGGCTCTCGCGTTAGCTATAGTAACACAAGCCTTGGGAGAAATGAAGTTGAAAAGAACGATCTCACTACGATGGGAGCAACAAGTATTGCAAATATCACAAGGTAAGGGGTCACATACCGAAGAAGTGGACCCTCAAAAATATCTTACAAAGACATGGTTGAGATGGAAGGCTCCCCCATTCTTCCCAGAACGAAAGAAGCTCAACATCCAACTAACCCTCATGATCGAGGAAGAGAACTTTACTTTGATCCTATCACCTCATCACTTCCACAGGGCGAACTGTCCCCCGGAATGACAAGTGGCACTTTGGTCAACGCGGTCGGAAATTGATGAACTATCTTTTGACCCACGTGACTTGATCACTCTCGTGGGACAACCTATTCCACAAGTAACCACCTCCCCATCTCGCATAGAAATCAACGGAATAGCGATAGTGTGCACGAAGACGTCTAGGCCGGAATAGGGGTAACCTACTACCACCCCTCATCAAAGAAGACGACGACATCAAAGACAATAAGGTTAAGTCTTACTCGAAGAGGACGCCTAACACTACACAAATCAAAAGGAACACTCAAGCTATTACACACCCTCCTTACCTCAAGAGGATAATGTGGTCATCAAACAACTCAAGGAACAAGGCTGAGTTCAATGTGTGGAACTACCAGTCTCTTTAGAAAAGAATAGGCAAGCCTACTAAAGGCCCTTTCGGACTTCAAGTGCCCGATGACACTACTCTGGACGGTTTAGTCAACCTTATCATTCATGAGCATCAAAGCCGTCCATCAACTTTTTCGATGAGGACTTCCAACCGAAGGAAAACATGCATAACAAAAGCTTATACCTACACGCCATAAGTAAGCAAATCAACATATCTATGACCTTGATTAACAATGGCTGGGCTATCACGTGTGCCCTTTGAGAACAGCTCAAAAAGCTCAGGATATTGCAAAAAGAATTCCGGACTACAAAAACACAAGAAGGGACACTATGAGGGTTAATAGCTCAACATGTCACAGACCCATGATAAGAGGTTAAGTTCCATGTCATGGATATAAGAACCAGCTTCAACCTTCCTAGAAGACCAAGGCTCCACAACTAGGGGCGATTTCATCCAATATTCATAAAGATCAAGTTCATGCTAGAAGGGAGCGGTGATACTATAGGGCATCTCCAATGAGGATCCGGGCCACCAATCAACCTATATTGTAACACCCCCCATATCTTGGTCACCATAAACAATGCGAAAACAAGCCATCCTTCCAAAAATCAAAGGTTTCCAAGACATGAGAGTGGTACTCTTACCCTAACCATAAGGAAGTGAGGATAGAAACTTTTAATAAACTTTTAAGCCATATAATAATAAAAACATCCCAGCGAATAATTATCTTACATAAGTCAATTTAAAGAAAATCCAATTTTCCAAATAAAGTGACAAAAAAGAACAAGTCTAGAAATATATTTTACAAAACAAGTCTTTAAGAATTTCAAAGAAATCAAAAGACTAATGTTCCAAAAGCATAACATTATTCGTCTAGTCAAGTCTTCAAGCATCAAGCTAACCCTCACTCAACTGCTCGATGAAAACTCACCTGGAATAGAGAAATAGAGAAAAAACGAATAAAAGCAAAAGAAAAAAAAAATCAGAAAACTGAATAAGCTTCGACTGTACCTCGTACTACAGGTTCTTGAGTTTTTGAAAAAGCTTTAAATAAACATACAAGAAACATAACTCAATGAAAGACAAACATGAAACAACATGATAAAGTTTAGCAACATAAGGAAAGCAATTGCAAACATTATCAGATCCAAGAACAAATTCTTTTGAGAATTATATTGAGAATCAACATTCAAAACATCTCATTAATTTTTAGAATAGAATCAAACCATCTAAGCATTAGAATATCATTGTTACACTTTGATTAAAAATTGGTTGACAGCATTATTGGTAGAGTAGAAAGAAAAATAGGCTGACAGATTTTATAGTCTTATGTGTGCACAACCCCACCCCCCACGAACTATGTCGGCTTTTCACGCAGGGAGCTATAGAGTAGCCGATACAGTACAGAACTATGGGAATTTTTTCACCCAGGGAGTAGAAACAGAAATAAAAACAAAATACCACCTAAAAGTTAGGCGCTGTCATCACCCTTAGTGGTAAGAGCCACCCAAATGGCTTCGTTTTCCTATCAAGACTTATAATACTTTTATTGACTATTGTGATCACTTCTTAATTATTCATTGTAGAGTGAAAGATTTAGATAGCTAAACTCAAAAGACTGAGGCTGACATGTAAAAAACAAGGCATGAATAAGAAACAAAATAAAGTTCAATAACTATGAAAGATGTGAGTAAAACATAACATGATTTTAAATCTTGAACATAACACTTTAGAAACAACGTTTAGAAAATTATTTCAACTTAATAAAATATGTTTTAGATTTTCTTAAAAAAATCTAGTGAAAATAAAACAATTTCTAGAAGAAAGCAAAGAGAAAATAAGAGTTGGAAAAACGTGATGAAATAAGTTGTAAACTAAGCTTAGAAAAACTAGAAGTCGCTTTCTCAACAACTTAGAAATTATGTTTAATTAAACGACTTTTAAGAATTATATTAAGCTAAGTGAAATTCTCTTTTAAAAACCAACTAAATCAAGTAGTATTTTAAAGTTCTAAAAAAAATAAAATTCAAACAAAATTTATTCATTAAAGATATAACTTATAAACCATGAAAATAATTAAATTTATAAAAAAAAATTAAAATTAATAAATTAGGTTTCGAAAATTATATTTTTATTTTATTTATCTTTTTTTTATAAAACCGAAATTAATTATTTATAAATTAATAAATTACGAATTCAATTAAAACAATTAATCAAAAATATTTATTTAAACAAAACTCACGAAAAATAATAAAAACAAGAAAGAAAATAAATACATATGTACCAAAAAAAACTCACACGTGGAGAAATAAAAGAAGTAAAACATCAACATGATTCACAGTTTCATACTCAAAAATCAACTCTTTAAACATGGATTGACAACATAAAACTTAACATGAATCATTGGTTTTCAAAGGCATAAAACTTAACAGTTACATACAATAAACATGGAAAACAAGAAAAACATACTTTGAAAACATGACTTTATGGCTAAAACAAAATTATGAGGAGAGGGAAACATGGGCTTCATGAATTGTTTTCCAAAAACCAACAAAACTTACGAGTTTTTTTAAAGTGGTAGACATCGTGGAAAATGCAAGAAAATAGTTAAAACACGCTTTGAAAACTTGAAACAAAGTCCTCTTTGAAGCTTCAAAAACCGCCTCTGAAAAACCTGATTTTGAAACAGTTTTTAAGCTGTTAGATTATGTTTGGTAAGATTTTGATTTTTTTTTTTGTGGTTTATTATGTTTTTAGGCAGTATATAAATTAGTTTAGATGAGAAAAAAGTTATGGTGAAAGACTTGTGAAAATGATGAGAAAGAAGAGAGAGAAAAGGGGTAACAAAGGGTGGAAAAATGTAGTATGAGGGGTTTATATAGGGAGTGAACGAGAAGGAAGTAAAGTGGTAAAAGGGATGGGAAGTGCCGGCCAAAGCGAAAGATAATGAGGATGGAGGGAGGTGAATGTGGTGTGGGAAAAAGAAAGAGAAGGGGATGTATTTTGAATGACATTAAATGTGATGAACAGGAACTTGATTTTGCCAGCATTGAAATTGTTTTGCGGCAAGAATAATCACGACACTTAAATTTAAAAATGCATGAACATATATTACATCATCTAAGCAGTAAAATAAACTAATATAAACACATAAAACACACCAAATAAAACCGCACTCACACTAACACAACAACAACAAATACGCAACACACAAAAAACAAGTAAAATTGTGGAAACAAAATAATTTTGCTTCTAAAATTAAATATAAATAATTATAAAATTTTATTTTATTAAAAATTCATATTCTATATTATAATATTATTTTATTATATAAATTAAGCGTAAAAATAATTTTAGAAGCGTTTTAATTATTTTTAAAGTACGTAAGAATACGGGTATACATCTACCCCTCCTAAAGAGTAAAGTTCAACACTAGAATTCTATTGCCAAGATTAGGTTACTAGGAACACGTAAAAACGACTAGTATTACAATCATCAACATCGAACACGATGACCATGATGAAGACTTGTGGGGATTCTCCATTGCCACTATTGGTTGAAGATAGGACCACCCCTAAATAATAAAGGAAAATCGAACTGGATGATCTTGAAGCACAAGGACTTGGATTGCTCTTCGGGTTAGAGCGTGCTCAACGATTCGAACAAGAGTTGCTCATGGCCACGAATAGCGAAGACTTGATCCAACCGAGCTCATCGATCACTCTGCAAATCAAGTGGTTGGGGATGGAGCAGCATCATCAATATTACTACACATGGAAGGGAGGATCATGGAATTCACCATAGGAGAGGGTCCAAATATTCTATGAGCTAAAAACGAGGTCCGAATCTGAGTCCAGCGTCTAGTGATTTTAATGATGTCTAGTCCTAAGAGATCCACAGTTATTAATAAGCTGTCAAGGAGCCTATCCCTCATTTAGCATTCTCCACTAAGGCTGGTTTTGATGTCATGTTAATGAGTTCAATATATAACTTATTTTGCTTACTCCTTTGGCTCACCTCCTTGGTCCCTCTCCCCTTGATGATGCTTGTTTAAACAACACAATATCAAAAATGATATTGAAATAAAAAGGTGTGGACTCGGGGCTTTAGCTGCCAGTGCCTTTCTTATATGGACAATGAATGTCATGTTAGTTGATGAATAGTGTGAGTATGCTGGCTAGGGGGTGAGTCGTGGAATCACAAAAACCAAATAGAGAGAGTCGCCACCCTCTCCTTTCGGGAGCTAATGAAACCCCTTAGGTGATAGCCTAGTGGCCAAAATGACAGCCAAGGATAGAAGTTCTATATCACTGGATTAGGGGACGAGGGTAAGGATAACAGTAGGTCACAGTGTCTCCCGCGTATGATGGCCTATACTGTTCTTCATATGTAATTTATGACCATATATCGAATTATAGGACATATATTTCCGGTTTAGACCTACAAAAAACTTATGGAAAGAAAGGCTAGGCAGGTTTAGTTAATGCACAAATAAATTCCGTGTTAACTGAATGAGTGATCGCTTTAGGATTAGATTGATTTTAATATAGATTAGTGGAAACTTCTTTTTTAATTCTTTGAGATAAACATGATTCTACATGATTAAAAGCATTAAGTATATAGCATGAATCACATAAAACCTAAAGCACTGTTTCTACTTTAAGATTTATTTTAATTTAATGTCGATTCATCAATTAGTCACATTGCATGTATTGGATTATAACGTCTCAATTTCTAATAAAAGCATTAAAATCACGTAAAAACATGAAACAACTCATTTGAAGGACTTAAGACGATGATTTCGACATTGTGGCCTTATTTGAATACCTTTCATGCAAGTGACGAATATTTTACAATCGAGAGCTTGAAGAACTTAATTATATAGTAATAATAATATTAACAAGTTTTTGGGGGACCGGTTTCAAAGTAGGGCAAGAAATCGAGGGAGTTTTAGAGAGAGAAAGCGATGAGTTAGAGAGATAATGTGTGAGAGATGTTGTAGTTTGTGGAGCTGAGAAGCAAAATCTCGAGTCGAAGTACAAACAAAATCCCAAAGTGCAAAGTGGGCCCCAAGGGTCCCAAAATCTCTACACCCAGGCGCCATGGTGCAGCCAATGCCTAGGCGCTCGTGGGGTCCTTAGCTTCTAATTGGCTCTTGATTTGTTGCTTTTGTTTGTATTGTTTTGTACTTGTTTCCGTGTTTTGTCTCACACAAACACACCTGTTCTTTGTCTTCTTCTTGCTCGAAACAAACGCCAAATAAAACCCCCAACTTCATTGGTTGAAGCTCTTGTGCAGTGTTGAAGCTGCAGATTTCGCGTGGATCTTGCTCACCATCAGTGAATTCTTCTTATGTACTTAGCTGTCATTTTGCTTACATTTGCACTTTACACCACTAGCTCATGAAGTAGTAGTGACCCCATATGTAGGTTTTCTTCATTTGGTCATGATGTCGAAATTTATGTAGGTTCTTGCTACTATGAGTGTAATGGAATCCTAGGAAGTAGTTGAGCCAAAAACAAGTCGCGTTTGAGTGAAAACTACAAATGTTATTAGGGTATGAAGTAGTGTAGTGAGGGGCATGATTTTAGTGGATGAATAAGCGGAAAATGTGCTCATTGCTATTGAATTGTTGATAAAAATGCATACAGTTCTTGTGGGGAATTTTGTGAAACTTAGCTCATATAGTTCATATGAGCATGACTGAACTAAAGTAGTGATTTGTGTAATTTACCTCTCTTGATGAATGAACGTGATTTCCATGTTTAATGGTGATGAAAAATTGAGAATGGCTCAAAGTGGGAACCAATCGTCGATTCCTGAAGCTAATTTCCGCAAATGACACTAACTTGCAGAGGTCATATAAGTTAAGATGATCCGTTTAGTCATGGTAAATTGAACTCATTTTGATGTTCATGAGTTTCGATGATGATTTTACATGGCATTTTAAACTAAAACATGTTGAAATTGTCTCAAATGAATGAACGCTCACGCCACTAATTTCAGTCAAAATTAGTTTTTCTAAGCTTTAAATGCTTTATGTAATGCTCGTGTTATTAAAAGCAAATGTAGATATGCACGTTTGGCTCATATTAGCCCTTTTCCCCAACTCTAAAATGATAATCTTGTGGTAAATGGGCTGGAAAATGTTGGACATGTTGGTTGTTGGATGAACGAAGACTTTGGAGTCTTCCATAGTTATTGTAGTGGTTGTACACCATAACTCATAGTTTATTTAAGGGAAATATCCATTTATAGTCGTTATGCTGCCGAAATTTCGCTCGAAATTCTTTTATTTTGCAGGGCTAGTTCAGATAATGACATTGTGGAGGTGGAGGACGTGCTCTAGGTTGTTCCTCCAAGAGGTGTAGACATGGGCTCCTAGGGATGGTAACCCAACATGTTTGCCTTGATCGGCAACAGATTCTACGCCCCCACTCTCACACCCCATACCCCCTTCTTCGGGCCATGTGAGTGACTAAATCTTTACATTCTCCTTTTTTTGTCTCATGTTTCTGTTTTTGTGTCTCATCTCAACCTTTCGCTTTTCCTTCGTTGCAGCAACCACCATCTAAGGGGGTTTTTTCGAGTACTCCATCTTAGAGGGGAACTCCTTTACCTCGGGGAGTGTGATCCTGAATCTTCTCCGCTAATAGCTCTCGGGATGGCTAGTATTAGATGACGTGAATCTAGGGCCTTCAGTGCACCGTCGATGATGAGTGAAAAAGCTCTGGAGTATTCGGTTCTCGTGTCTCTGAAGTGGTTAGAGAGATAGCAAAGTCTCGCCAATCCATTGCACCTCTTGTGTGATATCCGTCATTACCTGAAAAAATCGGGTGTTCTCTTGAGCCTCATTTCACACTGTAGTGAAAGAAAATGCGCCTTCCTTAGTAATCTTGACCTTAAAGGGTTACTTAGTAGTTGAACCCTTATTCCTTGCTCCAAGATGCATTCATTAAGGGTCTCGGCTTTTATTGGTCTATATCAGAGGGGTTTTAAGGGGAAGGGGTTAATGCTATATATGAACCCCGGGAGGCCAGCTTGTCCATATGGACGAAAAAACTGCAGTTTTCCCGAGTTT
>PYUH01000250.1:468489-557757 GCA_016808085.1 Suaeda aralocaspica | reverse complement strand
GGGGAGGGGGGGGGGGGGGGGGGGGGGGGGGGGGTATTTATAGTGTTGGAAGTGACATAAGCAAGCGCCCGGGGGAGCGTCAGAACGCACAGTAGCGAGCGCTAGGATGCCCAATGAGCGTTGTGGCGCAGGCCGTTTTGGCGCCTTGGCGCTAGCTGGGCGTCTAGGCACTGCCTTTGTGTTGTGGCGCTCAAGCTCTTAATTTGCCATTTTTACGCGGAGGATCTCTAATGCTTCATTATTTCGTATATTTACTTCCATTAACCGACATATTTTGAGATATTATGAAATTATGCAAAATTCACTTCCAGATAACATTTTATTCACTTCCATAATATAGAGTTTTCATAAACCGAACAAACCTTTCTAGTAGGTTCGTCGTATCTAGTCACATTCATATGCTTAAATTAACTTCTTTCATTTTTGAAAATGAAAATGAAAATTATAAAACTATTTTAAGCATATTTCAACTATTATAACTCATCATCAGTTAACCCCTTTCGACAACGGTTTTAATTAATTTATTTATTCATTTTCAAGCAATCGGCTATCACGAATCGGACGTGTTTGCGACGTGGTACACGATAATCATTAGTTGTTCTGTGGGACCAAATATAGGTGTCTACAACGTCAACTAGCCTTATGCCATGACCTAACGGGGTTCCATTAACTCTCTAAAAGAGCATGGTGGCGACTTCTCTAATTGGGTTTTGAGTTTCTAGACTCACCCGTAAGCCAAGCATACTCACAATATGCAAAACCAACAAAGACATTTAATGTCAGTGAAAAGGGCAGGTGGGTCCCCAAAACCCCGGGTCCATAGTTTGCCGACTTTATTGGGATATTCCCTTAATTTTAAGCGACAGTGGACGATATTTAAAAAGTCATGTCATTTCATAATTATAATATTGTATTTATTTGTTAGGCATAATGTATGCAATTTCAATGTGAAGGTATTTGCTTTAGGATTAACGTTTCGTAAAGCATGTTATATACATCAGACAACCCCCGTGGGACTTCTTTTAAGGATGCTTAGGTGAACTAGCTAGGAATATTCTTTAATCGAACACGTGACCACAAGACCTATGTAACTCGCTATAGATGTCGCACTTGGATCACCACTAAGTTGTGGTGTGTATGGTTTGCACACACCCTAGTCATGTTACCCCTTTTGAAACCCTAGGCCTTAATTGTAATTGCCATCTTAAAACCTTAGCAAGGAATGGACTTGATCTCATGCATAAGTGTGCTATGTGCAACGTGGCACACGTATGCATGCTTGTTTTATGTTTTTGAGAGTTTAGCTTTCACATGAACGATGTCAACTTACAGAGTCACATATAGACAATGGTTTCTTATTGTATTGACTATAATTATTGCATCTAGAACCTCTATTGGTTGCATTCACATCCAAAATTGTAAAAACTATCTTCATCATCTCATAATAAATAAATAAATAAATAAATAAATAAAAAGATGATGAAGTACTATGCATCATGTATTCATATAGAGTTAGGAAGCAACCATGATAGGTCATGCATACTCCTTAGAAAAAAGACAAGTAAAATTCTATTAGTTCATCGCCGCACGATAGGTCGTGCTCGGGTCAAGCCAACAAATCTTCTTGGTTGGGTTAAAAAAATTGGTACTAGGTTAGTTCGAACATACACTCCAACTTCTTTGTAAGTAACTTAACACCAAGAAATCGTTTCAAATAAATAATGGGTGATCAAGATGTTGCAAGCAAGCTCGATGAAATGGCCAACAATATTGATTGCCAAACTCACCACGGTATGCAAACATATCTTTAGGAAGCTAACGAAAGATGATCCAAAAGAATGGGACGATGACTACCAACAAGCTTTCGACAAAATCAAAGAATTTCTCATGAATCCACCTATCCTGGCACTTCCGACTCAGGGCCATCCTTTAAGACTCTACTTGACCATTACTAAATCTGCCACATGATCCATACTAACACAAGAAGTCGATGGAAAAGAAAATGCTATCTACTACTTAAGCAAGAAATTTCTACAATATGAAGAAAGATATTCAAACATCGAGAAATTGTGCTTGGCGTTAGTATGGTCTACCAAAAAGTTAAGGCATTATTTGCTAACTCACACTGTTCACAAAGATAGTAAAGGTGATCCCCTTAAATATATTTTCGCTAATCCTGCAGTAAACGGACGAATATCAAGATTGATGATCATGTTGGCCGAATTTGACCTTCAGTTCGTGTCATAAAAATCTATAAAAGGAAGTATAGTCTCTGAATTCTTAGCAAAATCCATAAAAGGAAGTATGGTCTACCAAAAAGGAATTGATGATGACCGAAGAAGAAATATGGTCTTTATACTTTGATGGTACCTCCAATAAACAAGGGTGTGGGGTCGGTGTTTTGCTAGTTTCGCCCAAAGAGGAGAACATGCCCACATCGGTACAATTAGAATTCAATGTAACCATAGGGCTCGAGGCTGCTGTAGCCATGAAAGTTCAAAAGCTAAGGGTCTACGGATATTCTTCTTTAATCATCAATCAAATCTCTAGAATATGGAAAGTTAGAAGTGAGAACCTGGCTCTGTATCAAGCTCATTTGGAACAAATTGCCTCTCAAATCAAAGACATCGAATACACTTACTTAAAGAGGGAGGACAATCAGTTTGCTGACGCTTTGGCTAAGTTGGCATCAATGATCCGCATTCCAAGTTCTTTGACAGAAATGCCCTTGGTGGTCGAAAGAGGAAAGAAAACAACCCATGTGTGCATAGTTGAGGAAGACAATGAGGTAAACGACCTCACAAAAGAGGATCCTGGGTATAGTGACATCAAGAACTGCTTAGAAAACCAACAATATTCCATTGATGCTCCGAAGAAATAGCAATGCGCTCCAAGACTCCTAGCTTCTGTATACATCATTCGGGGAAGAAATCTGTATAAAAGGCATTATAATGGCTTACACCTTCGATGTGTGGATAATAAAGAGGCTAAATGGGTCATGGATCAAGTACATTCAGGAATGCGTGGAACTCATATGAACACTCAAATGCTAGCCTCTAAAATTATCAAGCAAGGGTATTATTGAACTACAAAGGAGAATGATTGTAATAGATACGTAAGACATTGCGACAAGTGTCAGAAGTGCGTGAATGCTCAACATATACCTCCATCACTGCTGCACTCTCTATCATCTCAGTAACCATTCTCAACATGGGGAATTGACATAATTGGAAAGGTTGCACCTCCAGGTCATGGAGATCACGAGTTCATATTGGTTGCAATCGATTACTTCACCAAATCGGCGGAAGCCGCTTTATATCGTGTGTTGCAAGCCAAACATGTGGCACAATTCATTGAGATTGGCCGATATACCGATATGGGGTCCCGCATGAAATCATAAGTGATAATGGAACTCATTTTCAAGGTGAATGCGAGGAAATTCTCAAAAAGTACAAAATCCAGCAACGCAAGCCGTCTCCGTATCGACCTCAATCGAATGGAGCAGTTAAAGCAGCGAACTAAAATGTCAAGACAATTCTCTCCAAAATGACTGAAAACTACAGAGATTGGCCACTCAAGTTGCCCTTCGCCTTATGGGGTTACAGAACATCCATTAGGACTTCCACGGGAGTAACCCCTTTCTCCTTAGTCTATGGGATGGAAGTCGTACAACCTATCGAACTTGAAATTCCCTCATTAAGGATAGTATTAGAAAATGAACTTTCTGAAGCTAAATGGGTACAGGCTCGGTACGACGCTCTAGTCCTCCTAGAAGAGAAACACTTGATAGCCTTGAGTCACGTCCAGGTCTACCAAAAGAGGATTGAAAGACATTTCAACAAACATGTCAAACAAAGGAAAATCAAGGAAGGTAATTTAGTCCTCAAAGCACTGCAAAAAACCGTTAATGCTACGATACCGTTTCATAGCATTCTGGAAATGGAGTCATAGAAATCTTCGTCCTCTTCATCCAATTGTTTTCCTAATTATTTGCAATACAGAGCAACATAGTCTTCTCTTCGGGCCTCATGATATCATGATCCGGGATTACCTAATGGATGCCAATTTACCTCGTCACTAGAGAAGGGAAGTAGAAGGTCACGGCAGTCAAGCCAGCCACACGCACGTACGGAGTCTCGTCTGTATAGACCATGGTTTTGATCTTCCACCACAAAACGGTCCAGCGAACATTCATCTTCTTATCGGCAAGGGTCAACAATCATTCATGCATGGTAGAATAATGAAACCGCCGACGTCGCCCATACAAGTTCCTAAGAGTATAAGTAGGGATGTTCAACGGAGGCACCGTGAAATTAAGGTGATTCATAAGCCACAACTGCACAGGAAATATCGGGAATGTAAAATATTTTGAATGTATTATGACCTATCACACATTTGAAATAATACTAATCCTTACATCTTTCATTTGACTTAGCACTAAATGACCTATTTATGGTTAAAAATTCAAGAGCAAATAGTTCAATTGTTTACCTGGAGAAGCAGGGGACATTCGGTCAAGGGGGCTTCAAAATCCCTCTTCAGGCGGTTAAGAGTCAGAAATAACTTTCTCCTGTGCATAGTGGCATAGGGGTCGTTCCATCTACGAATTGCTCAAAAACATGGTAATCAAAGCAGCATAACCAATAGAGGGTTCACCATTTACAAAAAAGAAATCTTGCGTGTATGTAAATCAACAAGGCTCGCCTCTTATATCTCTTCTGGGCTATTACGGCGGTCTTAAAATAATCAATCAAGGAAACCAAGTCAATTTTCCTACCATGGATTACCTTTTCCATCATGTAAGCATCAAGATTAAGATAACGATCAAAAATTGGACAAAAGTAGTCGTTGGTAGTAGGAAGACATGACAAACCATCACAAGACAATCCCGCTATTCCACCTAACTCTTCAGGCATTGGAGTCACCTCCCTCTCGTGAAATATGAAGCTATGGGTGTTTGTATTCCAAAATCCAATAGCAGCATATATAAGATTAATGTCGAGTTGCGCGTATTTCAAGGTGATCAGCGAGCAAAGCTTATAGTCCTTCAGAAAACCTTTCTCCTCCGGATTGAGCGACAAAAGCCATTCGTCAAAAGCAACTTCAAAACTCCAAGCCATGATTGCAAGAACACACTAAACTCTTGAAATTTTTTGAACAAAAGTACTCAAAGATCGTCACTTTAGTTCGAATGATGACGAACGCTGCTACGCTTGGTGAGCGCCACAATGCCGGACGACTCCCAGGCACAGGCTGGGCGCCCTAGCGCTCTCCTAGCGCCATGGCGCAGGCTCCCTTCTTTTGGTTTCCTTTTTTAGACTCACACGTCTTGCCTCGATATTTGATGAGGTCGTCGCGAACCTATCAAAAATAAACCTATCTAAACCTCCTAACTAATGTAGTCGGGCAAGTAGGGTCGAATCCCAAGAAAATAAGCGTTTTGAATTGATTAAATTGACTCAAATTTTAACTAAGCAAGTAACCAAAAGTACTGATTAAGAGAATTAATTGACTAAACTAGATAAATTGACTAATGCAATCTAATAAGAATTAAAGACAAATTCATTAATTAAAACACCTAGAGTTAAGCATCACCACTAGCATAATCAATGCAAATACTAATTCCTACCCCAATTTAACAAAGTAATTGCTCAAGAAGAAAGGCACGCCCTAAAAATACCATAAACCTCTCCCGAGTATTTATGGCTTCTCTAATTTGCAAACAAACCTACTCCCATGGAATCATACAAATTAAAGACATTAAACACGGCACCCTAATTTCTTAACAATCCATTCTACCTATTTCCATGGAGAATCTCATGTCCTTAGTTGAATTAATCAAATCCGTCAAAACCCAACTCCCATTGTGATAGAGACAAAGGAATAATAACAATATTAATTAACCCTAATCTAGTATTGGCATAAGCACACTCAATTAAGCAAGAACAATTAACAATTAAATTGGGAATTTAAAGGAATTAATTAACCATTAATCATGACTAGGGTTTTATTAAACCCTAGAATTGGAAAACTACTCACACATATTAATTAAGCAAATCAAAGAGATAATAAAAGAAAACATGATTAATGACAATGACAAGAAAGAAGGGAAGAAATATTACTTGGATTAATGAAAGAATAATGAACTTTGAATGTTGAATGTTGAAGAGAAAAAGAGAGAGGAAGAAAATTACAATTATGCGTGAAAGCTTGAGCCCAAAAAACTAGTAATTCTCCCCTTTTCCTAATAAATCTCTTTCCTATATATATTTTCTAGAATTAGAGTAGGAAAAATACATTAGGAAAATAAATTAGGAAATTGCAAATATAACAAATTAGGCCCTTTTTCACAGCAGGGGACGACCAGCTCCCCATGGAAAACCAGCTGGCCGAGCAGCAACTTGAGGGAGAAAAACGCACAAACCATTGGGCGCTGGTTCACGTTCTGAAACGCTGGGTTGACTTTGGAAGGCTGTAACTTGAGTTCTAGGCAACAGAATGATACATATGACCTACCGTTGCGAAGATCTATGAATCTAGTTTCCAATGAAACTTGAATCACATCACTCAAATGATTATATCTCGAGGTATCACCAAAATAATGAGAATTGGTCAAACTGATCTTTCACAACTATCAATATTTCTTCACTTTTAACTCAATTACACCCAAATAAACTATGCCATAACCCACATAGATGCAAAATGGACTTCATATGATGATAATGCTCGTGTGAAATGTCCATAATCTTGAACTCTTTTTTTATAATTATCCGTTTCACTTTACTTGCTTCCGAAAGCATCCAAATAGTTGTAAAATTACCTGAAAAATTAAGAAACCACAAACGGAGCGTAATAAAGAACAAAATGGATAATATATGCAATTAATGCCTAAAATACAACTATAGGGACCTAATATGCCCTAAATATGCACCCAAAAATGCCTAAAATTCCGATATAAAAGTAAGTTCCCCCAAGCTAAACTATTGCCTGTCCCTAAGCAACCAAATCAGATAAACAATGACTTTACCCCATAAAACTTTGAAAACATAATTAACTCAAGCAATTTCGAGCATGCAAGTTCCTATACCAACCTTTCAAAAATACCTTGACCGCCATCCATAAAATTCGAAATCATATAGCCAACCATGCAAGAGATAGGAGTCAACGACTAGAGTAGCTCGCGGGGTTTCACTCCACACATAGTGTTGAGCATCTAAATAATGTAGCTCACCCTCACCACCCAACCATAAGATAAGAAATGGAATGTAAATGCAATAAGGTGTTTAAATGCAAGTTTTGTGTAACCCAATCCTGCATCTCACACCCTCATGCAAGTGTTTAGAAGGGTGTCCACTCAATCTAATGTCGACTCGAAATGTAATTAATACTCTATGACCTTGCCAAAGGACTCTTCCACAATAACCAAAGCATGCGCATGAAGATCAAAAAGGGTTTTATAAGCTTGTAACATGGCTAGGGTGAAAGGTAGGATAAATTTGGGATAATGTGGTGGAAACGCGGGGTATACGCATATAAACCGAAGAAGATTTCCAACAACACCGAAGTAATGTAACAAACCATCCTCATACATCAAAATCCAACCAACATACACCAATTCATACTTTCAATTTCAATTCACTTCATCCCATTACATTGTAAGACAACCAAATACAACCATTATTACAAACTTTGAACCTCTTTTCTTCTCATTTTTCACTTTTTTCATTTTTTTCATTTTTTTTTCTTCTTTTTTTTTTTCAAGTTCATTTAGTTTCATGACTCTTAATGATTAGTCTTTGCTATATAGATTAAATAAGAGACAAACATCACATGCACATATCTAGGCTTTTCACTTCAATTAACACTTCAACTTCTTATATTCAATTCACATAAACCTAGACATTGGTACGCAGAGCCTTAATATGAAACTTTATAAAATTTACAATCACAACAATTCCATCAAATCTACATCAAAAGGCCTTTGAAAATTTGTAGCCTATCAACAATGGTGCTATAACACATTGGAGCACAAACCAACATCAAAACCATCAAACCAGCAGAACTCCCCCAAGCCAAGCTTGGGCATAAAACATATAATCGGCAGTGCACGGCTTAATGTGGTTAATAGACAAATGAAGGTCAAAGCTATAAAGTTAGGATCAAAGGGATAATAATGAAACCAATGACGACCTAGGAATTTGTGTGACGGCTCTAAAAGAAAAGAATGCCTTTTATCATGTGCAACATACAACAATACCTCAATTAAAGCTACTCAAGTCCAATGGCAAACCCATGATCATAATTACACCAGCAACTAAGCACACAAGAAAGAAAACAATTTAATGTAGCCTAATAGAACAAAAGTGGCTCAAATCCACATGTTAACACAGTTCAAGCCCCTACTCAAGGCATGGCTATAAGGCAAGATAAGAAAAAACTTCAGGCTAAATCAATTTCAAGTCCAGGTTAGCAATTCCCAAGCAATACCCATCACATGCTCAAATCAATCAAAAACATTTTATAAAATGCGGGGGTACAGGGAAGTCATCATCAATCCAATTTCAGCATTTCAACATTCAATCATCCAAATTAACTAACTATGAAAGCGATTAAACCTAATCTAGGAAAGCAATACATTTTTTTGCGTTGCACGTAAACTCCCACCCCTAATGGATGGTACAAACCGCACAACAATCCTACGAAAGCAATAAAATCTATACTAAGAAATCAAACAAAGATAAGTATTCCTCCCCCAAGCTAAATGAAACACAGTGTCCTCAATGTGTAATACATAAGACAAAGGAGAGAGATAAGAGAAGCTCACTCAGAAACTTGGGTTGCCTCCCAAGGAGCGCTAGTTTAAGGTCGTCTAGCTCGACCTCATTTTAATTCAACCCGGATCACCATTTGGAGTACTTACCCCATGATCTTGTCCGTAATACTACCCGTTCTTAATGATGTCTTCAATCTTGACTCAACATGCTTTTTGTTCAAACCAACCTTCATGTAGTCAAACCAATAAGGTAAAGAAATAATGTCCATGGATGTCAACAGATTCATACCGTGTGTACACTCGTTAACCACGAAATTTGCAGCATCGTTCTTCAAGCCAGTACCCCCATCGATCAAAACTAAAATCATGATCACCGTGTCCCTCTTTGGTGGCATTGGGAGTGAACACTTGCTTTAATGCAATGACTTGGTGCACCAAAGGTGAGTCCATCTTATATTTGGGAAGATGAAATTCAATCTTCTCTTCACCTAAATCAAAAAAAATCCTTCCATTCTTCATATAGATAAGAGCTCCAGCAGTAGCTAAAAACGGCCTTCCTAATATAATTGGGATTCGTGCATCTTCTTCCATATCCATAACCACAAAATCACATGGGATGAAGAATTTTCCAACCTGAACAGGCACATCTTCAAGGATTCCAAGAGGGAGTTTCACGGTCATATCAGCAAGTTGTAGAGATATGCGTGTGGGCTTCAGTTCAGCCATTTGAAGCTTCTTACACATTGATAGAGGCATAAGACTAATGCTTGCTCCAAGATCACACAACGCCTTTTGGATCTCTATATCCCCAATTTTAACAGGAATAGAATAACTACCAGCATCTTCGAGTTTTTTTGGAAGCCTGTTTTGTAATGTGGCACTACAATTTGATGTTAGTGGAAACGTTGCATCCTCTTCTATTTTCCTCTTGTTCGAGAGCATGTCTTTCAAAAATTTTGCATAAGAGGGCATCTCTGAGATAGCACTTAAGAATGGAACATTGATGTGCAATTTCTTTAACATATCGAGAAACTTACCATACTTCTCCTCAAGTTTTGCTCGAGCCAATCTTTGTGGGAATGGAACAGGAGGCTTGTAAGGTTGAATAGGAATAACAGTAGCTTCCTTCTCTATCTCCTTCTCGAGCTCGACATTCTCTTCTACAACAATCTCCTTATTATGAGATATCTTATTTGGTAGATCTTCTAACTCTCTACCACTCCTTACAGTCAAACCTACTCCCGAGTATTTATGGCTTCCCTAATTTTCAATCAAACCTACTCCCGTGGAATCATACAAATTAAAGACATTAAACACGGCACCCAAATTTCTTAACAATCCATTCTACCTATTTCCATGGATAATTTCATGTCCTTAGTTGAATTAATCAAATCCGTCAAAACCCAACTCCCGTTGTGATAGAGACAAAGGAATAATAACAATACTAATTAACCCTAATCTAGTATTGGCATAAGCACATTCAATTAAGCAAGAACAATTAACAATTAAATTGGGAAGTTAAAGGAATTAATTAAGCATTAATCATGACTAGGGTTTTACTTAACCCTAGAATTGGAAAACTACTCCCGCATATTAATTAAGCAAATCAAAGAGATAATAAAAGAAAACATGATTACTGATAATAACAAGAAAGAAGGGAAGAAATTTTACTTGGATTAATGGAAGAATAATGAACTTTGAATATTGAATGTTGAAGAGAAAAAGGGCGAGGAAGAAAATTACAATTATGCGTGAAAGCTTGAGCCCAAAAAACTAGTAATTCTCCCCTTTTCCTAATAAACCTCTTTCCTATATATATTTTCTAGAATTAGAGTAGGAAAAGTACATTAGGAAAATAAATTAGGAAATTGAAAATATAACAAATTAGGCCCTTTTTCACAGCAGGGGACGACCAGCTCCCCATGGAAAACCAGCTGGCCGAGCAGCAACTTGAGGGAGAAAAACGCACAAACCATTGGGCGCTGGTTCGCGTTCTGAAACGCTGGGTTGACTTTGGAAGGCTGTAACTTGAGTTCTAGGCATCGGAATGAGACGTATGACCTACCGTTGAGAAGCTCTATGAATCTAGTTTCCAATAAAACTTAAATCATATCAATCAAATGAGTATATCTCGAGTGATGACCAAAATAATGAGCATTGGTCAAACTGATCTTTCACAACTATGAATATTTCTTCAGTTTTAACTCAATTACACCCCAATAAACTATGCCATAACCCACATAGATGCAAAATGGACTTGATATGATGATAATGCTCGTGTGAAATGTCCATAATCTTCAACTCTTCTTTTATAATTATCCGCTTCACTTTACTTGCTTCCGAAAGCTTCCAAATAGTTGTAAAATTACCTGGAAAATTAAGATACCACAAACGGAGCATAATAAAGAACAAAATGGATATTATATGAAATTAATGCCTAAAATACAACTATATGGACCTAATATGCCCTAAATATGCACCCAAAAATGCTTAAAATTCCGATATGAAAGTAAGTTATCAATATTCATGCGCATCTTCCTCGATTTTCCTGTCCCATTCACTTGTTTCAAGTTTGAGTCTTTTTAATTACCATTTTTTTCTTTGATTTTTTCAGGGGAAAAGTTGGTACCCTCGCTTGAGTCAAGTCAATGGCAATATCAAAATCAAAAGTCGAAAAAGTTGAGTAATCAAACAATTCAAATAAAAAATCGAGTCAAATATGTACAAAACTAAGATTAAACATATACAAAATCATGTTCATAAATATATACATTGTAGGCAGGCATACACCAAACGAGAAACTCATCAACGAAATATCCGTCGGAGTAAAGCCGAGCGATAAGTACATCTCCTAAAGGCTCGTTGTATGACCGGATCCCGAGAAGACTGAGAAGAAAGGGCCGCCTCATCAGACTCAAGAACACTCTTCAGACGGGGACGGTAAACATGCTCCCCTAGAGCTTCCTCTCCAGAAGAAGACGCTCCTGCCACCCCTTGCAGCCCGCCGGAACTCGACTCACAAGCCTCAATAATGGAAAAGATCATTAAATGACACAGTAACTGATTTTTGACAAATGAAAAGCAAGAGAAAGAAATTGGCTATTTTATTACCTCGGTATCCCGACTCCTACATGATAAGGCTTCCTTCAGCTTCTTGGCCAGATACTTCAAAGCATCTATTACCTTCAGAACATGAGCTACGCCTTCCGAGGCACCTTTTGCGAATCAAATCAACAATAAATGCATGCAAAGCTAATTATCAAATAAACTCGGAGGTTTACTCACCGACTGAACCAACAGAGGAAGAGCTTAAACAGCAAACTGCCCGGCCTTTCGGAGCTTCTGGAACCGTCTCCTTATGAATTACCCCATCGAGCTCGTAATCATAAGATAAATCGGCATAAGGGAGGCAATTGTTGTCGTATGACGCCTGAAAAAATAAGAAAATCAGTCTAAGAATTTATCCAATTAAAAATATGATACAAGTAAATAAAATTTCAGAACTCACCACAGCAACTAGTCGGACCGGCTTGGCCGGCCGAGGAAGGAGATCGCTCTAATAGTCCCTGTCTTGGTAAACAAGCACTTGCCTAGAGTGGAACACATCACAAACTGCTCGTGTTCGACCGACCTAGTCAAACAAAGCCAGTGGAGGAACTCACCACAGTAAATAAAATTTCAGAACTCACCACAGCAACTAGTCGGACCGGCTTGGCCGGCCGAGGAAGGAGATCGCTCTAATAGTCCCTGGTTGGTAAACAAGCACTTGCCTAGAGTGGAACACATCACAAACTGCTCGTGTTCGACCGACCTAGTCAAACAAAGCCAGTGGAGCAACCATCGATGCTGGAGGGTCATGACGGACGACGAACTTGTCCAGGCTATATTGCCTCACCACCCGCTCTCCAAGATAACAAATCAGGACCTCACACTAGTGGAAAATTTCCTAATAGTATCGAGCAAAAAGTGACATTTCGGACGGATATTTGGCGTTACGACTGTGGGGGTTACAAATAAGAAACTTATTTGTATTGGGCGAGTGGTTGTTACAAATAGGTAATTAATTTTAACGGGCCTTTATCAATACCCGTTGCAAATAAGCTTTTATTTGGTTTAAAAAGCTTCTATTTGTAACGGGCTTTAGCTAATACTCGTTACAAATAATGTTTATTTGTAGCGACTATATTTGTTTGCCCGTTACAAATAAAACTGTATTTGTAACTAGTTTCCTATTTGGCCCGGTGCAAATAATCAATTCTATATAAAAAAAAATAATAATAAAAAAATCGCCCACTACTGTACCAGCTATGCATTTTTTTTTAGGGCAAATGTAAACATTTTATTAATAATCAATAAATCAAGTACAACCTAGACTGTTTGGGAAGTTGACTCAACCAAGCCAAGACCAATTTAAAGCATCTAAACAAACCAAATAAAAACATCCTAAGCCAAACAAACACGCATACAAACAAAATCAAGACTGAAAACTACAGCCCCAAGTACACTGCTACACCCCAGAGAAAACTGCAAGGCACTTCAAACACCAAACACCCAAGACCATCAACCAAACCAAACAGCCAACCAAAACACAACAAGAAAAACAACACAGAACACAATTTGTTCCTGCATTCTGCACACTGCATGCCTGAAACCTGCAATGCTTCAGTTTCCTGCACAATTGCTTGCTAAACTGTCATTGTCTCCAATTACTACATTACAATTTGCAGTGTTACAAAATCGCACAAAAGACAAATTTGAACCAGGAAAACACAAAAGCAAAGAAAAACCAGCAGCTTAAACTCTGGAATACAAGGCCTCCAAAACAGCCTACCACCTGGCCACAGTAGGACACAAACAACCAAAAACCAGAACCTGCACCAATCAAAGACCAGTCCCAGAACAGATACATCAGTATAGCAGTCCCAGGGAAAATAAAAGGCTAAACAATAAGAAACAACTTGTGGCCATCATTAAGTTTGAGCAAGTACACCGCACAAATAAGCACGAGGGTTTTGAGCTATGAAAACAATAAAGTCTAGTGTCAGCATTATATCAAAGAATTTAAGCATGTTCTTACTGAGATAAGTAATCATGTAATTGAAGTTAAGTTTGTGGCTCAAGACTTGTCAAAGTATATAATAATATACTTTGTCCGAAATCATGTTTCACAACCACAGTACCACATTTGTTAAAAATAAGTAGCATCACAAGCACAAGGTCACATGCCACTACGTAAATACACAACAAACAATAGCTCAAAAGATAAACAAGACCATACCAAGAAAAGTAGATTGGAGCATGGAGTAGTAGTCCAACTAAAAAAATTTTTAACAATCAACAAACAGTTCTTTCCTTCTGATAAGTTAATATTTTATATGTATTTTACCTCCGGTCCTGATTGATTTTTAGCTCTAAGACGGCTCTTTTGAGCCATTTCTACTAACTTTTGCTATTTCTAGTGTTTGTTGTGCTTTTTATTAGATTTTACAGGAAACGATGATTTATCGTTGTTTTCCGAGCCTTTTGAAGCACTTGAAGAAGTTAGTGAAGACTTGAAGTCATTTGGGAAGCTTAACTGAAGATTAGAAGTGCTAAAACAGAGAATTAAAGAAGTAATTAAGGAAGAACGAGCAAAAACCGAGAAACGCAACCAAACAAGCTGCCCGCCCGGACCGAGGCTGTGCGCCAGGGTGAAGGCTGCACGCCCGGACCCCTCTGGGCGGGTGGCTCTGAAGGGGGTTTTTGCGTGTTTTTTAGCGTAATTAGCCTAAGTACTTAAGGCTTTGTATTCCTAATTAGTCAATGGACGCCTCTTTTACTTTAGAACCCTAGTTTTAGGGAAAAATTCTCTCAAAGTGTAGAATTCTTATCAATCTTTCAATCAATAATATTCAGGTTCTATTTCAATCTTAATTCTTGTTCTTAATTAATGTTTATTATTATTTTCAATTTATGTTCTTAGTTTTAATAGTTTTATGTTTAGATTTAATTTCTTGATTATTGTTGGTTTGTTTAACTTAATCATGTTTAGGATTTTAATTGCTTTTATTGATTTAGTTTTTGTTTTTTCAATTATGAGTGAGTAGTTCCTTTTCTAGGACTAGGGGATCCATGGATTAATTGGTGACGTTTTGCTCATAAATATTAGTTTAACTATTAATGTGCTTGAATTCCTATTGGTGACGTTTTGCTCATAAATATTAGTTTGACATTGTTGAAATCGATACCGAGAGGTAAAATTACCACAATTAGATCATAAGGACAATAGGCAAAACCAGTCTAAGTGAGCGAGAGCCATTAGAGAAGTCTTGAAGGGGTCTAGATTCGAGAGAATTAGTGGACCTTAATTCAAGGAAATTGATAATCTAATTAATTATTTGTGTGCAATTTGTTGGTTAATCTGTGGTGAACCGATGTCCTAGGTTTAGTCATTAATTTCATTTCTTAATCAATTTAGCTCTAATTCTAGTTAATTTCTTGATCACAATTGTCACTCAAAGGCCTTTTGTACAGTCTAGACTTTTTAGAACTAATAGGTTTAATTGCTTCCATGTGGATTCGATCCCTACTTCCCTAGCTATAATAGTTAGAGTGGTTAGGTTTATTTTTTATAGGTGTGCGATAGCCTTATCACCTTCCATAAAAAAAAAAAAANCCAAAAAAAAAAAAAAAAAAAAAAAAAAAAAAAAAAGAAGAAACTTCTTTTCAAGTTAAGTATTCAACACATAGACATACAAAAGGTTCTTTGTTAATTATCTCACTCATTCACTCATTTGTTCACTCACTCGTTAACTCACCCATTCACTAGATCACTCATTCACTCACCCACTCACTGGCTCACTCACCTACTCACTCACCCACTCACTTAGCTTGTTCATTCACTCAATAATTTATTCAAACAACAACTCAATTATTCACTTATTCACTTATTCATTCAAAACTTCACTCATTCACTATTCATTTCATTCATGTAAGAAATTTCACGCCAAGTACTCATTTATTATCCAATTAAAAAATTAGTAACAAAACCTATTCTTCCCCATAGCATATCATTAGTAACAAAACAAACAAAGTTATGTTTCCCCATCTCGATGAGACAGCAAAAAGAGAAGTACTGCTAGAGCCGAATGTTAAGGGTTTTCAATTAGTTACTAGCTCCAGGTAAAACAAAACACATCTCATAATATCAACACCTTTTCTATAGACAATTTAGAGAATTTGGCGCACCAATCCCTTCTGATAAGCTCATTTAAAAGGCCATTGGTTCTTCCTCCTAAACTTCTCTTCTTCCTCAGGGGTGAAGTCATTCTTGATGTTGAAGGTCTTCCTGATCTCCTCTGGGGCCTTGCCTTTGATCATGTAGGCCACAGTTTGGCAGGTTAAGCCCAAAAGACTCTTGATGTTGAGATAGTTGGTAGCCTAAAAGAAAGATCATAACAAAGGTGATCAATTAAAACTTAATAAAACTACTGCTATGGTATGCTTATATAGATAATAAAAACTTGATGTCGAGTCTGCAAATAATTCATTAGGAGAAAAAAAAGCTACTGCTATGGTATGCTTATATACATAATAAAACTTAACACAACCAACACAAACAAAACGAAATTCGATCAAGCATTAGTTAATTTGATTTGTCAAACATAGAGGAACAGTCCAAATAAAACTGCATACACTACATAGAAATAGAACAAAGGCTCAAAACTGAAAATTTAGAAACAAGGGCCTCTGTTGAGGAAGGAATTCATGAGAACTCGAGGACAAAGTTCAACCAACTTAAAAGAGTCTGCTAGTGGTAATAGAACCTGGCTTGACAGGGAAATTATTTTCAATCGATCCAAGACAGTGTAAGATTCAACATTATGCAAACATGAAACATCCAACATTAAAACACGACGCATTCTATGCAACCTACTAATAGTCTTAATCCCTATAAGCATACTGCATACATTCCTCGCTATAGTAAATACTGTTCAAAATTACCATTATTCTTGCAGATATGCACAAGAAAACAAGCAAGGAAATTAGCAAATCAACAATTTTTGGGCTTAAATTAACAAATTAGGTAGCATACATCCCAGATCTCTTCCACTCCTTTTAAGCTTGCTCCATCTTCCTTCTTAGCAAGGTTATCCATATGCTCTCACATTCAATAATTTCTGTCCTATGGAATTGATACAAGTGCGAGCATCAGTAATATTAATTATATTAATGAAATAAGTGATGGCAACTTCGAAGGTGGTGATATCAATGGTATCATTGGTAAGGATGCAACCATAGGTGAAATAGTTGCATATGGAAATATCAACCATATGGGTGCATCAAGGGTAGGGATTTGCGTGTGCATGGTCACATGTCAATTATATGGCACGCAAATCAAGGCAAGAATGGTGGATTTGGGGAACAAGATGGTTTTTGCCTGAGTTTTTTTCCCACAGGGTTTTTCTCATGTTTGGCATTGAGTCTTTTAATTCTTGCTGAGTCTTGATCATCATAATTATGCTAAAATGCATGGAAGAAAGATTCTAGAAGGTTTCTTGATTAAAAGATTGGATCTTGAAGCTTTTCTTGATTAAAATTCTTGAAAATTGCGCAAAAGAGGACGAATATGGGGCGTGAATTTTACGATTTTTCCAAGATCTTGGGCAGCAAGTATTCTTTTAATTTTTAACTTAAAATCTGATGATTATCTTGTTAATTAGTTATTTAGATAAGTTGTTAGGATATTTTCATGATTTGTTAGTTAGAGTTTGTTAGACAAGATAAGATCAAGTGCAAGTTGCATGATGAGGTGGCATACTTATCTTGTTGTGTGTGTTGTAAGTGGGCCGAATTTCCTAGTCTTAGGCGTGTTTTTTTTGTCTATTTTTATTAGGATTTTGTTGTTGATTATACCTATAAATAATCTCAACATTAGGATGTAATTAATTAAGTTGGAGTTGAATAAAAAAAAGTTTGTTTGTTTACTTGAAAACAAAATCCGAAAAAAAATTGAGAGTTGGTGATTAATTTCTTTATACTCTTGTGATTTAATTAGTAGCTTTGAGGGTGCTTAGGCTTTAATCAAAGGACTAATTGATCAACCTAGAATTAATAATCTTGGTGACTGGGTCTTTATAGATTCGAAATTTTAGACTATACCCTTGTAAGTTTTTGTTTACACGAAAATTCATATTAAATTTGGTGCTCTCTTGAGAGGTCTTTTATACTCAAGTGCTCATCAATTAATTAATTAAAACACTTGAAGCAACATTGTTATGGCAAGTGGTGGTGACAAAGTTCCTGCAACTTCTGCAAAAGGATTGTCCTTAGAACAAGCCAGAGAAATCCGAAGGGACAATGAAATTACAGAACTGCAAACCATGGTGGAAGAAGTAATGAATTTTGTATCAAAGTTCGAAAAACAAGAAAAAGGGTCACGCAATTGATGAAAGTGACGCAAGTTCAAGTAATGAAAATACCAGCAGCAGTGCACGGAAGCCTAGGCGTGAATATGACACCAGTTCTAGTGAAGACGATGACCGAAACAGGCATAGGAGGCGTGACAAACAGAAGGATGATGATCGTAGCTTAAAGTTGGACGTTCCTGAGTTCAACGACAGTTTAGACACAGAAATTTTCCTTGATTGGCTGAGGAGAACTGAAAGGATTTTTAATTACAAGGAGTATGATGATCATAAACCCTTCAGAGTGGCAGAATTAAAACTAACATCTTATGCTAGTTTGTGGTATGAAGGATTACAAAGAAAACGCAAAAAGGAAGGAAGATCGAAAATTTGTTCTTGGCGCAAATTGAAAAGGGAATTGAGGAAAAAAAATTTACCACATGAATATGAACAAAACAATTTCTTAAAGATGCAGAACCTGAAACAGGGACAGAAAAGTGTTGAGGAGTACATCAATGCTTTTGAAAAATTGTTGATATTGTGTGATCTAGAAGAAAAGGAAGATCACAAACACGGTTTGTGGCAAGGCTGGATGGATCCATTAGGGAAAAAGTAGAATTACAACCCTACTGGACATATGACGAGATTAGTAAAGTGGCAATCAGGGTGGAAAAACATGGGAATTCAAAGAAGCCAAAAGCATTCTTTAAATCCTATGAGTCCAAGAAGGAAGTGGTGTATTCCCAACGAGCTAATGCTAAACCTAAGTTCCACAATGATAAAAGGGCAACCACTCCAATCAAACCACTGACAATTCCTAAAGACAACAGGAAGTATTTTAAGTGTCAAGGAGTAGGACACATACAAAGAAATTGCCCAAACTCCAGTGTAATCACTGCTAGGGAAGCCAAGGAAATCGAAGATGGCTACTTAGATGTTCTTCTTGAAGAAGGGGAGGACAAAGATATTGATTCCCGAGAAGAACAAAGCAGCAATGATATGGAAGAGGTGGAGGCAGAAACACAGGGTCAAGGATTGGTTCTTAGGAGGGTTCTTCAATATAAACCTGCGCCAATTGAAGAGAACCAGAGGGACAAAATTTTCGTGACCAGGTGTAATGTACAAGGCAGGCTGTGTAATGTGATAATTGACAGTGGCAGCTGTACAAATGTGGTCTCTACCCTATTGATTCAGAAATTTAATCACCCCACATACAATCATCCTCAACCTTACAAGTTACATTGGCTAAGCAACACCAGTGATGTTAAAGTAACTAAGCAGGCCCTCATAAATTTCAAGATTGGTAAATTTGAGGATTCTGTGATATGTGATGTCTGTCCAATGGATGCTTGTCATATATTGCTTGGTAGACCGTGGCAATATGATCGATTTGTGAAGTACGATGGAAGAACCAATGTCTACATCATCTGGAAACAGGAAACTGACAAGCCAATTGCTTTGAAACCTCTAAAAGTGGCGCAAAACAAGAAGCAACTGAATGTGGAGAATAAGAAGGGAGTGTTTTTTACTAATCCTAAGGAATTGGAGAGGGAATTGACTGATTGCCAGCAAGTATTTCTGTTGATGGCGAAAGATGTGAGAGTTAAAACATCTGCAATCCCTAAAATTCTTCAACCACTATTGAAGGAATTTGAAGATGTATTTCCAGATGACTTACCACCAGGTTTACCACCCAATAGGGGCATTGAACATCACATTGACTTAATCACAGGTGCTCAGATTCCTAATAAACCAGCATATAGATGCAATAATGAGGAGACTAAGGAAATACAACTGCAGATTGAAGAATTAATGCAGAAGGGATACGTGAGGGAGAGCATGAGTCCTTGTGTTGTACCAACACTGATTGTTCCAAAAAAATACGGATCTTGGCGCATGTGCATTGATTCTAGAGCTGTAAATAACATCACAATCAAGTACAGGTTCCCAATTCCTAGGCTGGACGATCTCCTGGACGAGTTATATGGTTCACAGGTGTTTTCCAAGATTGATTTAAGAAGTGGGTATCATCAGATACGCATGAGAGAAGGGGATGAGTGGAAAACAGCTTTCAAAACTAAATTAGGTCTCTATGAGTGGTTAATCATGCCCTTTGGAATCACTAACGCCCCTAGCACGTTTATGAGACTTATGAACGAAGTTTTGAAGCCATATCTGGGTAAGCTTGTTGTTGTATACATAGATGATATATTGGTTTATAGCAGAAATAATGGAGATCATATACAACATCTAAGACAAGTTTTTGAGACTTTGAGGCAACAACAACGGTACGGAAAATTGGAGAAGTGTTATTTTATGGTGCAAAGTGTGACGTTTTTGGGTTATGTGGTGTCAAAAGATGGGGTTTCAGTTGATCAATCCAAAGTTGACGCAATTAAGTCATGGCCAACACCCACAAACGTAACTAAAGTACGATCTCTCCATGGGTTGGCTTCCTTCTACAGAAGGTTTGCCAAAATTTTCTCATCCATTGTTGCTCCTATGACTGAATGCATTAAGAAGGATAAGAAATTTGAATGGACAAAAGAGGCGCTGATTGCATTCGAAAAGATCAAGAATATGTTATGCCACACACCTATCTTGGCATTGCCTGATTTCTCAAAACCTTTTGAAGTAGAAACTGCAAGCAATGTGGGAATTGGAGCAATTTTGGTGCAGGGTAAAAGGCCAATTGCTTATTTCAGTGAAAAATTGAATGGAGCCAAGTTGAACTATTCAACTTATGATAAGGAATTTTATGCAATTGTTAGGGCTCTAGATCATTGGAGTCATTATTTGAGACCTAACCATTTCATCCTGCATTCTGATCATGAAGCACTGAAACATATCAATGGTCAGCAGAAACTGAATCCTAGACATGCCAAATGGGTTGAGTTCCTTCAATCTTTTAATTTTTCATCTAAATATAAGGATGACAAGTCTAATGTGGTGGCAGATGCACTTTCCAGAAGATATGTGTTGATTAGTGTCCTGAATTGCAAGCTATTGGGTTTAGAACATATCAAGACATATTATGAATCTGATGTAGAATTGGGTCCTATAATGCATGCAACTGGGAAGTGGAGTAGTGGGATCCTATGTTTTACATTATGTGTTCGTATTTAAAGGGAATCAGTTATGCGTGCCTATTTGTTCAATCAGGGAATTATTGGTCAAAGAGGCGCATGGAGGAGGTCTTTCAGGGCATTTTGGAATTGTTAAAACATTAAGCATGCTGCAAGAACATTTTTATTGGCCCAAGATGATTAGAGATGTGGAAGCTGTAATTTCTCAATGTGCTATATGTCAGAAGGCTAAAGCAACTTTTCATCAAGGGTTATACACACCATTATCGGTTCTTGATAGTCCCTGGGAAGATGTCTCAATGGATTTCATTGTGGGGCTACCTAGGACTGCGCAAAATAAAGATTCAATCATGGTGGTGGTGGACAGATTTTCGAAGATGGCGCACTTTACTCCTTGTCATAAGACTGACGATGCTGTTAATGTTGCAGAGCTATACTTTAGGGATATCATTCGATTGCATGGGATTCCTAAAACAATTCTAAGTGACAGGGATCCAAAATTTATGAGCTATTTTTGGAAATCACTGTGGAAGCTGGTCGGTACCAAGTTACTTTTTAGTACTTCCTAACACCCACAAGCTGATGGGCAGACTGAAGTGACGAACAGGACCTTGGGAGTATTATTCCGTGGATTGGTAAGCAAAACTCAGAAGGATTGGGATTTGAAACTGGCGCATGTTGAGTCTGCCTACAACAGATTACCTACTTATGCAACCAAACATTCACCTTTTAAAGTGGTTTATGGCATTAACCCTAAATTGTCAATTGATTTCATGTGTGTTCCTAAAGGTGAGTTGGTCCATAAAACTGCTTTGGATAAAATTGAATATATGCAGAAATTACATGCACAGATCAGAGCAAGAATTGAAAAGGTGAATGATCAGTATAAATTGCGAGCCAATAAGCACAGAAAGCCACGCACATTTCAGGAAGGTGATTTGGTTTGGCTACATCTTCGGAAGGAAAGATTTCCTAACCAAAGGAAAAATAAATTGATGCCTAGATGTGATGGGCCATTCAAAATTTTGAAGAAAGTTGATGATAATACTTATCAACTTGAACTACCAGGTGAATATGGGGTTCATGCTACTTTTAACATTGGTGATTCATCTCCATATACACCTGATGAACAACTTCGAAGTTTGAGGTCAAAATCTTTTGAAGAAGGGGAGGATGATAGAAGTGCGAGCATCAGTGATATTAATTATATTAATGAAATAAGTGATAGAAACTTCGAAGGTGGTGATATCAATGGTATCATTGGTAAGGATGCAACCATAGGTGAANGGTAACGATGCAACCATAGGTGAAATAGTTGCTTATGGAAATATCAACCATATGGGTGCATCAAGGGTAGGGATTTGCGTGTGCATGGTCACATGTCAATAATATGGCACGCATATCAAGGCAAGAATGGTAAATTTGGGGAACAAGATGGTTTTTGCCTATGAGTTTTTTCCCACAGGGTTTTTCTCATGTTTGGCATTGAGTCTTTTAATTCTTGGTGAGTCTTGATCATCATAATTATGTTTAAATGCATGGAAAACAGATTCTTGAAGGTTTCTTGATTAAAAGATTGGATCTTGAAGCATTTCTTGAAGTTCTTGAAGATTCTTGAAAAAATTGCGCAAAAGAGGACGAATATGGGGCGTGAATTTTGCGATTTTTCCAAGATCTTGGGCAGCAAGTATTCTTGTAATTTTTAGCTTAAAATCTGATGATTATCTTGTTAATTAGTTATATAGATAAGTTGTTAGGATATTTTCATGATTTGTTAGTTAGAGTTTGTTAGAAAAGATAAGATCAAGTGCAAGTTGCATGATGAGGTGGCATACTTATCTTGTTATCTGTGTGTTGTAAGTGGGCCGAATTTCCTAGTCCTAGGCGTGTTTTTCTAGTCTATTTTTATTAGGATTTTGTTGTTGATTATACCTATAAATAATCTCAACATTAGGATGTAATTAATTAAGTTGGAGTTGAATAAAAAAAAGTTTGTTTGTTTACTTGAAAACAAAATCCGAAAAAAAAAATTGAGAGTTGGAGATTAATTTCTTTATACTCTTGTGATTTAATTAGTAGCTTTGAGGATGCTTAGGCTTTAATCAAAGGACTAATTGATCAACCTAAAATTAAGAATCTTGGTGACTGCGTCTGTATAGATTCGAAATTTTAGACTATACCCTTGTGAGTTTTTGTTTACAGGAAAATTCACATCAGGAATTTCTCTAAGCAAAACTATGGGAGGGTATACTTGATCATTCTTCAAGAGTTCAAGATAGTGTATAATACACACAGCTGACTAACAATATGAAACCAAAACTATCCAATTTTGCTATAAAGCAATAAAAAAACACCTCTTAAAATTCAAATCAATCCCACAAACAACACTTCTAAGGGCCTATTCACAAACTTGAAAGAAACCCATACACTATGACAATAAAGGAAAATTAGATTCCACCCACAAGAAACAGTGTTCCTACAAGTCAGTTGGGATTGCAACCAAAGGTTGTATGTTTCGAAAACATGGCTAGTGTAGTGAAACTCTTCATATATAGGAAGGCTAATCACATACGGAATATTATTATTATTCCCAAATAAGTCGATTTCAACTATTTGTAGATTTTAACTATTCTGTTTATTATTTAATAAATGGTTCAGTGGTCTTACCACATAATACTATTGCAAATAAGTTTTTCTCAACAATAACAACTTCAAGTCTTTAACCAAGATATCTCAAAACCATCTTAGCTTCACTACACAATATTTAACGTTATCCAATTATAAAAGTCAATTTCATATACATACTAATTCAAGAAAGTATACACTCATTAATTAACAAAGCAATAAAAAAAACACAATTACCAAATCAAACAAAAGAAATCAATAATCAATATAATTTACAATAACGTCAAAAATCAAAGAAACCCCAAAACCAAAAACAAACAAACGAATCAAACTACATTAACCAAAATTGAAAAAAAAATCGACAAATTCAAAATCAAACAAACAATTTAGTCTTTCAGAACACCAAAACCAAACCAAAAATCACAAACACGACAATCAACCAACAAACACACATCAAACCCCCAAAATCTCAAGAACCCAGGGTTTTCAAAACCCCCAAATCAAAAACCCCTAATAATGAAAAAAAATCGTAAAATTAATACCTGAATAAGGTCAAAAAGGGTATTCTGATCAACTTTAACAAACTCAGCATCCCAATTCTTAAGTTCATCATCATCAGCAGAATTAGAAGAAGTACGATCTTTAGAACCAGCTTTAGTAAGAGCAGCTTCCACGTGTTTCTTGCAGTACTCAATTACTTTTGAAAGTATTTTTCCGGTGACATTGGGAAGTGAAATCACGTTATAGGCATAATCATCTTTGATCATGTGTTAGATCGTTTGTGATTCAAGCGCCACCACTTCGTCCACCTCGAATGAATCGTTGTCTGAAGATTTTAGTAGGATTTTTTTTGTGTTGCTGATGCCATTGATGATTTGTTATGTTTTTTTTGGGATTTTTGGGAATTTTGATAATGGGACAAGAACAAAAATGACAAAGAGAAGAGAGAAGAAGATAGGCAAAGAAGTAAAGGAAAAGGCAGAAGTGGGCATTGGGAGGTTAAGATACGCTGCCAATTAAAAAAAAGGGAAAGATATTAGGATAAGATACTCCATATGATATTCATAACTATTTGTAAAGGGCATCACTTAACCATAGTAACAAATCAGAAATGCCTCAAAAATGAAATAATAAATGTAATGGGCAATTGATGATGTAAGTTACAATTATAATTATTTGTAACGGGCCCAAAATCAACAACTTAAAAGTATAGCTCTAGTGTTAGAAATAGGCTTGTTTGTAACAGTCTTCAAAAATGTCCGTTACAATTACTATATTTGTAACGTTCTTATTCTCAGCCCGTTACAAATAGAGCGTTACAAACAGCAATTTTTCCACTAGTGTCATGGTCCCAAAATTAGCACCGATGAAGAGTGAGCTGAAAGGCAAGAGAGAGAGCGGTAGGAAGGCCCGCTAGACCTATCCAAAGACGGAATAAAACCTGAGAAGGATCAAAGGAAATGAGAAAAGTGAATATAGAAATAAACAATAATGAAAAGGCAAAAAAAGAAAAAAAATTACATCCTCAATACGAAGTTGGCGAATGAACCTGTGTACTTCATTAATCCCTTTGGGCCACCTCCCAGACCTGCAGCTTGCCCAAGATATCAAAATCGGGTGAACTCGATCTCCGGGACGACCAAGGGCTAGGAAGGGTAGATAGTCGAAGCCCCAGAACTGCAGAATACGACACAGGTCAACACAGAAATAAGAACATGACATGAATTGTTTCAACAGTCCAAGACAATCATTACCTTGATAAGTCTCTAAATGGAGGAACTAATGTCGGAGTTACCGTCAACCTAACGGCAAGCTATCCTCATAGTACGAAGAAGAGACACATAGCCTAAACCTCCCCAGTCGTACTCTTTGACGTTTGAAAGGTTAGTTAAAGAAGGATGAAAGCGAAGCTGATATCGGGGGTTGCACCCTTTATCAACAGAACGAGTATAAGAAATGAGCAAAAGAAGAACAATGCGAATCTTTTGCTCTCGGGTAGTGTCGGGCAAAGAAAGACCGCTACTCAAATTCCTAGAGCTAATAGACTTTCCTCTACCTAGCTTAGTACACACAGGCCCCAAAGTTGTTGTGTAATAGAATGAAGAGGGGTAAGTTTATCGTCGACCTTGACAAGAAGAGGAGAGAAAGAAAGGGCAGTCAGAACAACAAAGTCATATCGGGTGATGGTCATCTCACCCCATGGAAAGTAAAAGGATTTAGTGGTATCCCACCACCACTCCAAAAGACAGAGAACGAACACTCAAGAGCTTTTCATGCTCTCAAGGGCTTAAAGGCCATGAATGAGGTCATCAAATCCACATCCCGAGAGCATGTAGAGAAGATTAGGATCACGTTGACCTCGGAGTAAAGCAAGCCCCTCCAACAATGGAGTACAGAAGCCAAACCCCCTCAAACGGTGGTTGACCTGCAAAAGAAAAGAAAATTTAAATATTGAACACGAAAAAACAGAAGAGCAGAAAACGAGATAATAAAAAAGAAGAGAGCCTATACTCACGTGCCCCGAGAGGGGAAGATGAGAAATATGTTGAGGCCGATCAAAGGCCAACATGCTGGGAAGCGACTCTCCAAGATCCCATAGTCTAGAACTCTTGGAGGACACCTGGCGAATGTCCTCCAACTCCAAAATCTTGTCGTCTAAACTAGACCTGCAAAAATATAAGAATTTTGAGCAGAAATTTCGGCAGCATAACAGCTCTAAATGGACATTTCCCGTTAATAAACCGAGAGTTATGGTTGTCCAGCCACCTGCAATAAACTATGGAAGACTCAAAGTCTTCGCAACACCCAACAAGTCAATGTTCCCAAAACATTTTCAGCCTCATTTTCCAACAAGACTCTCATTTCAAAATTGGAAGAAAAAGGGGGCTAGTATGAGCTAACATATGCACATGCATGTGTTGTTAATAACAAGAGCATTACATGAAGGCAATTAGGAGCTTCAAGAAGCTAATTTTGAACTAAAATTAGTAGCATGAGTTCCTATTCATTTCAAGACAATTTCTAACATGGTTTTATTTCAAACAACATATAAAGCCATCATTTAACTCATTCGGATAAAAAATGGGTAAAATTTTCTATATTACTTAGCTTACATGACCTATGTGAGTTAGTAATCATTTTTACGAAAATTAGCTTCAAAAAACCTACAAATTGTTGCTAATTAGAGCTACTCCTAATTCATCGCCATCATTAGCACATGGAAATCAAGTTTATTCATCAAGAGAGGCAAACTACACAAAATTCGCTACCTTAGCACATTTCGAGTTCATATGAACTATATGAGCTAAGTTTCCCAAAACTTCACAAGACATTAATAAAGGATCAATTCAGGCCATTTCCAAGTCACAAGTGCATTTTTATCAACAAACCTACAAAACGAGGCAAACTTCAACCTTTTACTCGCTCAAGGTCACACCCCTCACTTCACTACTTCAAAAACTAAGCTAACAAGTTGGGTTTTCACTCAAATCTCGCTTGTTTTGGCTCATACTACTTCCTATGAGCTCTATTACGCTCATAAGAGACAAGTCATTGAAACAAGTAAAAACAAACATTCTAAAATCTAAACATCGCAGAATTGGTCGTGTACGAACCAAATCAACGATTCCTCTTTGGAATAGGGAACAAGACCTAAGTTAATTCGAAGGGACATCCCAACTCACGATCAAGCAAATACAATGCAATTCGATACAAAAATGAGAGACCTAGAATCTTTTGTCACGATGCATGAATTGGTTCTTGCCTTAGCCCAAGTAATACAAGCCTTGGGGGAGATGAAAGTTAAGATACACGATCTCAAAAATAGAAACATCATGCAAGACATAGAGAAGGTAGCTGAGAATCATCTACCCAGACACTTACTTTGATCCTCCTAATCCCGATCAAAACTTGATCAACACCTTGCCGAAAAAAATCTCCATTAAGGAAATTCCCACATTTAAGGCTACCGGCAACCCGAAGTACTTGTTGAGAGGCTTCAAATTCTACATGGATGTGAAGAAGATCAACCTGAGGTTCTACCCAAGGATCTTCCCTATAACTCTCGAGCATGTATGTCAAAAATGGTTCTTTTCGCCTCCCAACAAGGATACATCAGCTTGGGAGGACATAAATCACGCATTCATGACTCGCTATAAAGGAACAACTCAAGATATTCATTGTTAATTTGCTTCTAAAGTATAAAAATCATCTTCAGTACTTGGGCCTTAGCACTTACGAACAAGTCTACCACATTGAAATCGTGATTGAAGACAATCTTAACAAGGAAGGTGGAAAAGGAAGATGGGCTAGTAATCCAACGACCAATCAAACAAAAGGAGCATCTACTTCCAACAACAGTAATGTCGTTGCGACTAGAGCTCCTTTTCGTCGCCGACGCGAATATACTCCTCTGAGTATGACCTATACTCAAGCATTTTAAAGGCTTCAATAAAAAAACAAAATAAGTCCAGTGGGACTCACTCCGGATCCTACTCCTGAAAAGAAGTTACTACTATGGGATGCCAACAAACACTACAAGTACTATCAAGGTAGGCGTCACACCACAAAAGAATGTTGGACTCTCAAGAACCTTCTACAAGACATGGTCGAAGACGGAAGGCTCTCAAGAAAATCTCGCAATCTTCATGATCAAGGAAGAGAACTTCTACCTCAATCCCATCCACATGGTCGAAAAAGATGAACTATCTTTTGACCCTCTCAACTTGATCACTCCTGTGGGACAACCTACCCCACAAGCAATCACTTTGCCATCCCTCAAAGAAGTCTATGAAGTATGGGATAGTGACGACGTAGATGTCTATGCTGGAAATGGAATACAACCCACCTACAACACTATCCTCGAAGGAGATGACAACGGCACCGAGGTTCTTAGGCCCTTGTCACATCTTAACGACAATAAGGTTCAAGTCCTCACTCGAACAAGACTCCTTAACACTACACAAAATCAAAAAAACACTCAAGCTACTCCACCGTACCACATCCTCCACCTCTTGTGGAAAACGTGGTTATCAAGCAACTCAAAAGTACCAGGGCCGATGTCAACGTATGGCAACTACTAGTCTCTTTGGAAAAGCATAGGCAGGCTATACTCAAAGCCCTTACTGACTTGAATGTGGCCGACAACACTACTTGGGATGGGTTGGTCAACCTTATTATCCACGAGCACCAAAAGCTGTCCATCTCCTTTTTTGATTAGGACCTCCCAACCCAAGGAACAAGTCATAACAAAGCTCTGTACATCACTATCATAAGTAAACAACTAAACATACCTATGACCTTGATTGACAATGGCTCGGCTATCAATGTGTGCCCTTTGAGAACCTCTCGGAAGCTCGGGATATCACAAGAAGAATTTCACACTAACCATCAAGACATTCGATTCTACAACAGCACAAGAAGTGACACTATGGGAGTTGTATGGCTCAACTTGCTCACAGGACCTGTCGAGAAGAAAGTGAAGTTTCATGTCATGTACATCAAGACTAGCTTAAATCTTTTCCTAGGAAGACCTTGGCTCCATAAACTAGGGGCGGTTCCATCCACTCTACAGCAAAATATCAAGTTCATGCTAAAAGGGGCTGTGATTACTCTCGACGCATCTCCAATGAGGATCCAAGCCACTGATCAACCTATCATCAACATCGAACATGATGATCACGATGAAGACTTGTGGGGATTCTTCCTTGCCACCATTAACCTTGAAGATAAGGCCACTCCAATCGCTAAGAAATCTGAACTAGATGATCTCGATGCAAAAGGACTTGGGTTGATCTTCGGGTTAGAACGTGCTCCACCAACCGAACAAGAGGTGCTCATGGCTATGAATACCGAAGCTTTTGATCCAACCAAGATCATCACTCCTGCAAGTCAAATGGTTAGAGGATGGCGCAAGACTGTGAAGATCACTATGTCGGAAGGAATGATCATGGAATTCACAATAGGAGAAGGCTCAATGTTCAACGAGTCTGAAATTGAGCTGAATCCGAGTCAGAGACCAATGCTATTAAGTCGTCTAGTCCTGAGAATTCTGTAGTTACTAGTAAACTTGTCAAGGAGTCTGTCCCTCTTTTAGATTTCTCCACTAGGGACAATTTCGATGTCATAATTAACAACCTTAATAATATAACTTCTCTTGCGTATTCCTCGTCTCCTTCTTCTTATTCTCCTTCCCCATTATATGATTGCTCTGTTTTACAAACTGAAAATCAAAATAATGCTGAAATAATAAAAGATGTAAAGGAACATGAAAGAAAAACTCTAATAATTGAGGAAACTGAGAAGATCAACATCTTCGATGATGACACTCCAAGGGAATTACAGATTGTTCTCACGCTTAATCCTCAAGAAAGGGAAGAGCTTATAGCAACACTCAAAGAATTCAAATATGTTTTCGCATGGTCCTATGAAGATATACCAGGGATTGATTCAGAAATAGCTAAGCACACCATCCCCTTGAACCAGGGTTCCAAACCCGTCAAGCAAAAGCTTAGAATGATGAAACCAAAAGTTCAACTAAAGATCCGAGAGGAGGTAATTAAGCACCTAAAGGCAAAAATTTATCAAGGTGGTTCAATATGCTGATTGGGTCGCCAACATTGTCCCAGTACCAATGAAAGATGGAAAAGTAAGGAAGTGTGTGGACTTTCAGGACCTAAACAAGGTCAATCCAAACGATGATTTCCCCTTGCCACGTATCGATGTGCTAGTCGATAATACAACCAACCATACCTTATTCTCCTTCATGGATGGCTACATCGGCTACAACCAGATTAAGATGGATGAAAAAGACATGGAAAATACGACTTTCACTACACCATGGAGGTTATACTGTTACGCGGTCATGCCATTTGGTCTAAAGAACTTTGGGGCTACATACCAATGCGCCACAACTACACTACTTCACGATATGATACATAAGGAAGTAGAAGTATATGTAGACGACATGATAGTGAAAACCAAGGAATGGAGCGAACATACCCTTGCCTTGTGAAAGTTCTTTGAAAGACTCCAAAGATTAAACATGAGACTTAATACTCAAAAATGTGCCTTCGGAGTCACTTCTGGAAAGCTTCTAGGTCATGTGGTTAGTACTAGAGGTATTGAAATCGATCCCACTAAAATCAAAGCCATCATGTCCTTGAAGCCACCAAAGACCGAAAAACAAATTCGGGGATACTTAGGGAGGCTTCTGTACATAAGTAGATTGATTGCCAAACTCACCATGGTATGCGAACCCATCTTTAGGAAGCTAAAGAAAGATGATCCAAAAGAATGGGACGATGACTACCAACAATCTTTCGACAAAATCAAAGAATATCTCATGAATCCACCTGTCCTGGTACTTACGACTCCGGGCCATCCTTTAAGACTCTATTTGACCGTTACTAAAACCGCCNAAGGGGCTGTGATTACTCTCGACGCATCTCCAATGAGGATCCAAGCCACTGATCAACCTATCATCAACATCGAACATGATGATCACGATGAAGACTTGTGGGGATTCTTCCTTGCCACCATTAACCTTGAAGATAAGGCCACTCCAATCGCTAAGAAATCTGAACTAGATGATCTCGATGCAAAAGGACTTGGGTTGATCTTCGGGTTAGAACGTGCTCCACCAACCGAACAAGAGGTGCTCATGGCTATGAATACCGAAGCTTTTGATCCAACCAAGATCATCACTCCTGCAAGTCAAATGGTTAGAGGATGGCGCAAGACTGTGAAGATCACTATGTCGGAAGGAATGATCATGGAATTCACAATAGGAGAAGGCTCAATGTTCAACGAGTCTGAAATTGAGCTGAATCCGAGTCAGAGACCAATGCTATTAAGTCGTCTAGTCCTGAGAATTCTGTAGTTACTAGTAAACTTGTCAAGGAGTCTGTCCCTCTTTTAGATTTCTCCACTAGGGACAATTTCGATGTCATAATTAACAACCTTAATAATATAACTTCTCTTGCGTATTCCTCGTCTCCTTCTTCTTATTCTCCTTCCCCATTATATGATTGCTCTGTTTTACAAACTGAAAATCAAAATAATGCTGAAATAATAAAAGATGTAAAGGAACATGAAAGAAAAACTCTAATAATTGAGGAAACTGAGAAGATCAACATCTTCGATGATGACACTCCAAGGGAATTACAGATTGTTCTCACGCTTAATCCTCAAGAAAGGGAAGAGCTTATAGCAACACTCAAAGAATTCAAATATGTTTTCGCATGGTCCTATGAAGATATACCAGGGATTGATTCAGAAATAGCTAAGCACACCATCCCCTTGAACCAGGGTTCCAAACCCGTCAAGCAAAAGCTTAGAATGATGAAACCAAAAGTTCAACTAAAGATCCGAGAGGAGGTAATTAAGCACCTAAAGGCAAAAATTTATCAAGGTGGTTCAATATGCTGATTGGGTCGCCAACATTGTCCCAGTACCAATGAAAGATGGAAAAGTAAGGAAGTGTGTGGACTTTCAGGACCTAAACAAGGTCAATCCAAACGATGATTTCCCCTTGCCACGTATCGATGTGCTAGTCGATAATACAACCAACCATACCTTATTCTCCTTCATGGATGGCTACATCGGCTACAACCAGATTAAGATGGATGAAAAAGACATGGAAAATACGACTTTCACTACACCATGGAGGTTATACTGTTACGCGGTCATGCCATTTGGTCTAAAGAACTTTGGGGCTACATACCAATGCGCCACAACTACACTACTTCACGATATGATACATAAGGAAGTAGAAGTATATGTAGACGACATGATAGTGAAAACCAAGGAATGGAGCGAACATACCCTTGCCTTGTGAAAGTTCTTTGAAAGACTCCAAAGATTAAACATGAGACTTAATACTCAAAAATGTGCCTTCGGAGTCACTTCTGGAAAGCTTCTAGGTCATGTGGTTAGTACTAGAGGTATTGAAATCGATCCCACTAAAATCAAAGCCATCATGTCCTTGAAGCCACCAAAGACCGAAAAACAAATTCGGGGATACTTAGGGAGGCTTCTGTACATAAGTAGATTGATTGCCAAACTCACCATGGTATGCGAACCCATCTTTAGGAAGCTAAAGAAAGATGATCCAAAAGAATGGGACGATGACTACCAACAATCTTTCGACAAAATCAAAGAATATCTCATGAATCCACCTGTCCTGGTACTTACGACTCCGGGCCATCCTTTAAGACTCTATTTGACCGTTACTAAAACCGCCGCAGGAGCCATGCTAGCACAAGAAGTCGATGGAAAAGAAAATGCTATCTACTACTTAAGCAAGAAATTTCTACAATATGAAGAAAGATATTCAAAAATCGAGAAATTGTGCTTGGCATTAGTATGGTCTACCAAAAAGTTAAGGCATCATTTGCTAACTCACACTGTTCACATAGTAAAGGTGATTCCCTTAAATATATTTTCACTAAGCCTACAGTAAACGGAGAAATATCAAGAGGATGATCATGTTGGCCAAATTTGACCTTAAGTTCGTGTCACAAAAATCCATAAAAGGAAGTATAGTCTCTGAATTCTTAGCAGACTCTCCTGACGAACATCGACCTAAGGATTATGAATTTCTCGACGAGGAATTGATGATGACTGAAGAAGAAAGTTTGTCTTTATACTTTGATGATGCCTCCAATAAACAAGGGTGTAGGGTTGGTGTTTTGCTAGTTTCGCCCAAAGAGGAGAACATGCCCATATCGGTAAAATTAGAATTCGATGTAACCAATAAGGCCGCCGAATACAAAGCATGCATCATAGGGCTCGAGACTACTGTAGCCTTGAAAGTTCAAAAGCTAAGGGTCTACGGAGATTCTTCTTTAATCATCTACCAAATTTCTAGAATATGGAAAGTTAGAAGTGAGAGCCTAGCTCCGCATCAAGCTCATTTGGAACAAATTGCCTCTCAAATCGAAGACATCGAGTACACTTACTTATAGAGGGAGGGCAATTAGTTGGCTGACGCTTTAGCTAAGTTGGCATCAGTGATCCGCATTCCAAGTTCTTTGACAGAAATGCCCTTGGTGGTCGAAAGAGGAAAGGAAACAACTCATATGTGCATAGTTGAGGAAGACAATGAGATGAACGACCTGACAAAAGAGGAACCTTGGTATAGTGACATCAACAACTACTTAGAAAAGCAACAATATTCCATTGACGCTTCGAAGAAAGAGCAACGCGCTCTAAGACTCCTAGCTTCTCAATACATCATTCTGGGAGGAGATCTGTATAAAAGGCATTATAATGGCTTACACATTCGATGTGTGGATAACAAAGAGGCTCAACGGGTCATGGATCAAGTACATTCAGGAATGCGTGGAACTCATATGAACATTCGAATGCTAGCCTCTAAAATGATCAAGCAAGGGTATTATTGGACTACAATGGAGAATGATTGTAATAGATACGTAAGACATTGCGACAAGTGTCAGAAGTACGCGAATGCTCAACATATACCTCCATCACTGATGCACTCTCTATCATCTCTTTGGTCGTTCGCAACATGGGGGATTGACATAATTGGAAAGGTTACACCTTCAGGTCATGGAGGTCACGAGTTCATATTGGTAGCAATCGACTACTTCACCAAATGGGTGGAAGACGCTTTATATCGTGTGTTGCAAGCCAAACATGTGGCACAATTCATTGAGATTGTCCGATAAACCGATATGTGGTCCCTCATGAAATCATAAGTGATAATGGAACTCATTTTCAAGATGAATACGAGGAACTTCTCACAAAGTATAAAATCAAGCAACACAAGTCTTCTCCGTATCGACCTCAAACGAATGGAGCAGTTAAAGCAGCGAACAAAAATGTCTAGATAATTCTCTGCAAAATGACTGAAAACTACAGAGATTGGCCACTCACAATTACCTACGCCTTATGGGGGTACAGAACATCCATTAGCACTTCCACGGGAGTAACCCCTTTCTCCTTAGTCTATGGGATGGAAGTCGTACAGCCTATCGAACTTGAAATTCCCTCTTTAAGGATAGTATTAGAAAGTGACCTTTATGAAGCTAAATGGGTACGGGCTCGGTACGATGCACTGGTCCTCCCAGACGAGAAACACTTGAAACCCTTGAGTCACGTCCAAGTCAACCAAAAGAGGATTGAAAGACATTTTAACTAACATGTCAAACAAAGGAAAATCAAAGAAGGTGATTTAGTCCTTGAAGCACTGCAAAAAACCGTCATGGATCCTTGAGGGAAGTTCCGCCCGAATTGGTCTGGGCCCTATATTGTTAAAAAAATACCCGTCGGAGGTGCAGTTTAACGAATGGATATGAATGGTGACAACTTCTACAATCTCACCAACCGGGATCAACTGAAGAAGTACTATGTCTAAGCTATGCTCACGAAGCTATTGGAACTATGTTTGGCCTGATTCCGAAAGGATACGTAGGCAAACCCGACCTAGGGTTCGGCCTTTTCAAAAACAAAAACCCCTCACTCCCCCTGCCGAAGTAAATATGAAATATGTTTGTCTTCATTCGAAAAAAAAATGTGCGTATTGTAATCTTTCCATGAAATAAAACGAATGATTATTCAAACATAAATGTTTACAAAAGTAAAACATGGCACGCAGGTCTTATTCATCAACAAAATGATAATAACTAAAGTTTGTGAAACAATTCAGCAATCTTCTTACATAGGTCTAGGGTCTTTCTCCTTGTCCTCTATAGTTTTAGAAGATTCTCCAGCTTTCATTGAATTCTTAGGCACCCACTGCTTCTTTCCTGAGGCCTCAGCCACTTTATCTTTCCCTTTGCCTCCCGCGTCATGTTCTCCTTTAGATTTCTTCCTCTTAGGAACAGCTTCAACCTTCAAAGGAGGAAGCTTCTCGAGTCTTTCCCATACGGGCACCTTCCTACGACCCATTCTATCCTTAATAGATATAACCTAGGGTTTCTCCAGGACTCTGTCCGTCGCATACCCATGATGTCTCCTTTCGGCTTTATGGGCCTCGATAAGCATGAATAGAAATGGAATCTACATTCATCCAGATTAATTAATGCTTCGATACCTTTTCATAGCATTCTAGAAATGGATTCATAGAAATCTTTGTCCTCTTCATCCAGTTGTTTTCCTAATCCTTGGCAACACCAAGCAACACAATCTTCTCTTCGAGCCTCATGGTATCATGATCCGGGATTATCTGTTGGATGCCAATTTACCTCATCACTGGGGAAGGGAAGTAGAAAGTCACGGCAGTCAAGCTACCCACAAACACGTAAGGATTCTCGTCTATATAGACCAAGGTTTTGATCCTCCACCACGAAACGGTCCAGCGAATGTTCATCTTCTTATCGACAAGGGTCAATAACCATTCATGCATGGTAGAATGATGAAACTGCTGACGTTGCCCATACAAGTTCCTAAGAGTATAGGTAGGGATGTTCAATGGAGGCTCCATCAAATTCAGGTGATCCATAAGCCACAACTGCACAGAAAATATTGGGAATGTAAAATATTTTGAATGTATAATGACCTCATGCATTTGAAATAATACTAATCCTTACATCTTTCATGTGAATTAGAACTAAATGACCTATTTATTGCTAATAATTCAAGAGCATATAATTCTATTGTTTACCTGGAGAGGCAGGGGACATCCGGTCAAGGGGGCTTCAAAATCCCTCTTCAGGCGGTCAAGAGTCAGAAATAACTTTCTCCTGTGCATAGTGGCATAGGGGTCCTTCCATCTACGAATTGCTCAAAAACATAGTAATCAAAGCAGCATAACCAATAGAGGGTTCACCATTTACAAAAAAGAAATTTTGCGTGTATGCAAATCAACAAGGCTCGCCACTTATATCTCTTCCGGGCTATTTCGGCGATCCGAAAATAATCAATCAAGGAAACCAAGTCTATTTTCTACCATGGATTAGCTTTTCCATCATGTAAGCATCAATATTAAGGTAACGGTCAAAAATTGGACAAAAGTAACCTTTGGTAGTAAGAAGACATGACAAACCATCACAAGACAATCCCGCTATTCCACCTAACTCTTCAGGCAACAGAGTCACCTCCCACTCGTGAAATATGAAGGTATGGGTGTTTGTATTCCAAAATCCAATAGCAGCATATATAAGATTAATGTTGAGTTGCGCGCACTTCAAGGTGATCAGCGTGGAAAGCTTATAGTCCTTCAGCAAACCTTTCTCCTCCGGATTGAGCGACAAAAGCCATTCGTCACAAGCAACTTCCAAACTCCAAGCCATGTTTGCAAGAACACACTATACTCTTGAAATTTTTCGAACAAAAGCACGCAAAGATCGTCACTTTAGTTCGATTGAAGACGAACGCTGCAACGCTGGGTGAGCACCACAACGGCAGACAACTCCTAGGCACAGGCTGGGGGCCCTAGCGCTCGCTTAGCGCCATGGCGCATGCTCCCTTCTTTTTGTTTCCTATGTTAGAGTCACACGTCTTGCCTTGATATTCATGCACAACTTCCTCGATTTTCGTGTCCCATTCACTTGTTTCAAGTTCGAGTCTTTTTAATTACCATGTTCTTTTTTTTTTCTTTTTTTCATGGGAAAAGTTGCTACCCTCCCTTGAGTCGAGTCAAAGTCATTATCAAAGTCAAAAGTCGAAAAAGTTGAGTAATCAAACAGGTCATATAAAAAACCGAGTCAAATATGTACCACATAAAGACTAAATATATACAAAATCATGTTCATAAATATATACATTGTAGGCATGCATACACCAAACGAGAAACTCGTCGACGAAACATCTGTCTGAGTAAAACCGAGCGATAAGTACGTCTCCAAAAGGCTCGTTGTATAACCGGATACTGATGAGACTCAGAAGACTGAGATGAAAGGGCCGCCTCATCAGACTCAGGAACGCTCTTGAGATGGGGACGGTAAACATGCTCCCCTAGAGCTGCGTCTCCAGAAGAAGACGTTCCTGCCGCCCCTTGCTGCCAGCCGAAACTCGGCTCACAAGCGTCAATAGTGGAAAACATCATTAAATGACACAGTATTTGATATTTCATAAATGAAAAACAAGAGAAAGAAATTGGGTATTTTATTACCTCGGTATCTCGACTCCTACATGATAAGGCTTCCTTCAGCTTCTTGGCCTAATACTTCAAACCATCTATCACCTTAAGAACATGAGCTACACCTTGTCGAGGCACTTGTTGTAAAACAAATCAACAATAAATGCATGCAAAGCTAATCATCAAATAAAGCTTGGATTTTTACTCACCGACTGAACCGACAAAGGAAGAGCTTGAACGGCGAACAGACGGCCTTTTGGATCTTCTGGAACCGTCTCCTTATGAATTACCCCATCGAGCTCATAATCATAAGAGTGATCAGCATAAGGGAGGCAACTGTCACGGTATGATGCCTGAAAAATGAGAAAATCGGTGTAAGCATTTATACAATTAAAAATATGATACAAGTAAATAAAAAGTCAGAACTCACCACAGCAACTAGTTGGATGTGCTTCGCCATCCGAGGAAGGAGATCGCTCTTATCGTCCCTGCCCTAGTAAACAAGCACTTGCTAGGAGTGAAACACATCTCAAACTGCTCGTGTTCGACTAACCTGGTCAAACAAAGCCAATGGAGCAAGCATCGATGCTGGAGGGTCATGAGGGACAACGAACTTGTCCAGGCTATGTTGCCTCACCACCCGCTCTGCAAGATACCTAATCGGGACCTCATGGTCCCAAAAGTAGCACCGATGAAGAGTCAACTGAAAGGCAAGAGAAAAAGCAGTAAGAAGGCCCGCTAGACCTATCCAAGGACGGAATTGAACCTGAGAAGGATCAAAGGATATGAGAAAAGTGAATATAGAAATAAACAATAATGAAAAGGAAAAAAAAAGAAAAAAAAAGTACATCATCAATACGAAGTTGGCGAATGAATCTATGTACTTCATTGATCCCGTTGGTCCACCTCCCAGACCTACTGCTCGTCCAAGATACCAAAACCAGGTGGACTCAATCTCCGGGACGAGCAAGAGCTAGGCAGGGTAGATTGTCGAAACCCCAGAAGTGCAGAATACGACACAGGTCAACACAAAAATAAGAACATGACATGAATGGTTTCAACAGTCCAAGATAATCATTCCCTCGATAAGCCTCCAAAAGTGGGAACTAATGTCGGAGTTACCGTCGACCTAAGAGCAAGTTATCCTCATAGTACGAAGAAGAGAGGCATAGCCTGAACCTCCCCAGCTGTACTCTTTGACGTTTGAAAGGTTAGTTAAAGAAGGATAAAAGCGAAGTTGACATTGGGGGCTGCACCCCTTATCAACAGAAAGGGTAAAAGAAATGAGCAAAAGAAGAACGATGCGAATCTTTTGCTCTCGGGTAGTTTCGAGCAAAGAAAGACCACTACTCAAATTCTTAGAGCTAACATACTTCCCTATACCTAGCTTAGTACACACAGGCCCCAGAAGTTGTTGTGTAATAGAATGAAGAGGGGTAAGTTTATCGTCGACCTTGACGAGAAGAGGAGAGAAAGAAAGGCCGATCAGAACAGCAAAGTCATATGGGGTGATGGTCATCTCACCCCGTGGAAAGTAAAAGGAGTTAGTGGTATCCCACCACAACTCCAAAAGACATAGAACGAACACTCGAGAGCTTTTCATGCTCTCAAGGGCCTGGAGGCCACGAATGAAGTCATCAAATCCACATCCCGAGAGCATGTAGAGAAGAAAAGGATCTCGTTGACCTCGGAGTAAAGCAAGCCCCTCTAAGAATGGAGTACTCAAGTCGAATCCCCTCAAACGATGGTTGTCCTGCAAAAGAAAAGAAAAGTTAAATACTAAACACGAAAAAACAGAAGAGTAGAAAAAGAGAAATTAAAAACAAGGGGGGCTATACTCACGTGGCCCGAGAGGGGAAGATGAGAAATATGTGGAGCTCGATCAAAGGCCAACATGTTGGGCTGCCACTCTCCATGAGCGCATAGTCTAGACCTCTTGGAGGACACCTAGCGCATGTCCTCCACCTCCAAACTATCGTCGACTGAACTAGACCTGCAAAAATATAAGAATTTTGAGCAGAAATTTCGGCAGCATAACAGCTCTAAATGGACATTTCCCATCAATAAACCATGAGTTATGGTTTTCCAGCCACCTGCAATAAACTATGGAAGACTCAATGTCTTAGCAACACCCAACAAGTCAATGTTCCCAAAACATTTTAAGCCTCATTTTCCAACAAGAGTCTCATTTCAGAATTGGAAGAAAAAGGGGGCTAGTATGAGCTAACATATGCACCTACATATGTTATTAATAACAAGAGCATTACATGAAGGCATTTAGGAGCTTCAATAAGCTAATTTTGAACTAAAATTAGTAGCATGAGCTCCTATTCATTTCAAGACAATTTCAAACATGGTTTTGTTTCAAACAACATGTAAAGCCATCATTTAACTCTTTCGGATCAAAAATGGGTGAAATTTTCTATATTACTTAGCTTACATGACCGGTGTGACTTAGTAACCATTTTTACGAAAATTAGCTTCAAAAAACCTACAAATTGTTGCTAATTTGAGCTACTCCTAGTTCATCGCCGTCATTAGCACATGGAAATCAAGTTCATTCATCAGGAGAGGCAAACTACATAAGTTTCGCTACGTTAGCACATTTCGAGTTTATATGAACTATATGAGTTAAGTTTCCCAAAATTTCACAAGACATTAACAAAGAATCAATTCAGGTCATTTCTAAGTCACAAGTGCATTTTTATCAACAATCAAACAAAATGAGGCAAACTTCGTCCTTTTACTCGCTCAAGGTCACACCCCTCACTTCACTACTTCAAATCCTAAGATAACAAGTTGGGTTTTCACTCAAATCTCACTTATATTGGCTCAAACTACTTCCTACGAGCTCCATTACGCTCATACAAACAAGAACATGCATTAATTTCGACATTCATGAGCAAAATCAAGAAAACCCAAATTTTGGGCTCACTACTTACTTCATGAACAAGTGAGTATATTACAAATTTTTTGGCAAGGGAACAACAAGATGAGCTAAGAAGACTTACATTGCTGAGCAAACCGCGCGAAAAGCTTGATCTTGGACCTTCACGAGAGCTTCAATGGAGGACAAATGGTGTTGGGGTTTTGTTTGGTTTGGTTCGAGCAAGAAGAAGCAAAAAGAAGAAAGGGTATGTTTGTGTGAGACAAAACACGGGCACCAACAATAATAAGCAACAAGTTCAAATTCAGCTGACATGGCCCAATGAGAAGCCAGAGGGCCCCACAGCGAGCGCCTAAGCGCTGGGGCTTCGCTATGGCGCCCTAGCGCCTAGGTGGCAAATTTTAGGACCCCCTGTGGGGCCCACTCTGCATTTTTGGGATTTTTGTTTTTGTACTTCGAGCGAGATTTGCTTCACATACTTCGATATTCCCCGCCGCCATTTACCTACATTCCTCGTCAAAATCACCAAAATGCCCATGAAAGACGGATCGGGTCAAAACTCCCCAATACTTCCCCGAAAGACGAATCGTGTCTAAATTACCAAAGTGCCCCTTAAAGTCAAATCAGGTCAAACTAGTTAGAAGACAACAAAGCAACTTTCTACAACATCATTACATTTCCCTACAGCCAAACTGAGTCTAAAGCAGAAATGTTTGGATCGTCAGATGATCAACCTTAGTCAAAAACGACTTATTTCCGAATGGTACAGACTCCATACCCAGAGCTTCACATATGACCGGATGGTAAAGACGCCTTTTTCGAGACTTCATATCTAACCGGATGGTACAAATGCTTTTCCAGAACCTCCTATACGATCACGCAACATCTGAAGGAGACCTTTCTTCATTCTCAAGAAACGAAGAACTTTCTGAGGATGTATCATCATGGTGCAGGTAAAACTAACCTTTGTTTTGTAGGTAACAAATACTTTGACTTTCGTTTTACAAGACTAGTTGTCTCTACAAACTCAGTCAAAGTGGTGGCTAACTGTAGACACCTATTTTTCGTCCCTCCTAACGGTTGATGATTATTGTGCACCACGTCGCAACGATGTCCGATTCTTTAAAGTCGAGTGCTTGAAAATTAATAAATGAATAAAACCACTATCGATAGAGGTTAACTCATGATGAGTTAACGGTTGAAGTATGCTTAAGATGATTTTGTTATTTCCATTTTCATTCTATTTCCATCTCATTCTAAATTCATTCTCGAAAATAAATTAATTATTTTAAGCGTACGAATGTGACCGGATTCGACGAACCTTCCAGAAGGGTTTGTTCGGTTTATGGCAACTCTAGGTTATGGAAGTGTATAAATGGTGTTATGGAAGTAAGTTTCGTATATTCTCGTAATATTTCCGAACAATTCGATTTATGGAAGAAAATATATTAAATAAGGAAGCACCTGAGATATTCCGCGTAAAAATGGAAGCTCAGAGCTTTGAGCGCCATAGCGCAGGAGGAGCGCCTAGGCACCCAAAGGGGCTCTGCCACAACGCTCAGTGGGCGCCCAAGCGCTCGCCTCGAGCGTCCTGGCGCTCATTATTGGGCGTCCTAGCGCTTCCTTAGCGCCCTGGCGCTCAATGACTACAAAATAGCAAAGTAGACTACAAAATGTTTCATTTGTTCGAACTTGAACATGCAAGATAGCTACATGTGTTGAAAAACATGACGCACCCACTCAAGTCTAACTTCATCCATTTGAGTTTGACCATAGCTTGAAAATTGGCAATTCGAAAAATACTACATAACACATGTTTAAATTAGAAAAAAGTTAGAACAATAATTATTATTTTTCTTAAGAAAAAGGGAGATAACATGCAAGTAATATATTAAACTCATGTTGTAAAGGTAAAGGGTACAATGAGCAGAAATTTCGGCAACATAACGGCTGTATATAGACAATTCCCTAGATAAACCATGAGTTATGGTTATCCAGCCACTTGCAATAAACTTTGGAAGACTCAAGGTCTTGGAAATATCTAGCAAAACCAACATTTTCAATCTTGCTTTCCGACAAAAACATCATTTCAGAATTGGAAAGAAAAGGGAGATAGCACGAGTGAATACACATTGAAGTAATTTCTATTTTTGTAAAAGGGTAAAAACATGAAATGGGACTATACTGCTCTTAAGGCTCATAAGGCATGCAGCTAGGTGGGCTAGGGTGGATGAAGAGGAGATGAAGGAATGTTTTATGGCTCAAATCTAGTGTAAGCTAGGACGTGTTCTAAACGTGACCCAATGATGCATAATAAATGTACTAGCTAGGCTCATTTTCTTAATTCAAAACTTGATTCTTGGATAGATAAGGCTAAAGTTTATGAGATTTTGCTAGTTTTTTGTAAGTAATGAATAGAAGGGACGAATTAATTTGTATATAACCTCTCAACCTTAATTGATTGGTTTGGAAAACTAAGACATCAATCTAGCTAACACTATGCAAAACTTGAATTAGGTATGGCAAGTTGTTCACCAAAGAAAACTTATATATAACTTAAGCAAATAACTTGTTCTATCAGTATGGAACATTAACCTGATAAGACCAGAAATAGCTAACACTATAACTTGAATCAGATAAACCTTGATCAATGCAAAACTAAATATTATTGTTGTATTATGGCCTTTAAATAGGCTACCAATAATTCTAAAAACCACAACAATACGCGGCTTAGGAATCGGATAACCACAACAAATAGGCTACCAACAAATCTGAAAACCACAACCTGAAAACTTGTTATGTACTCAGCGAACATCTGAAAACTTATTCTATACTGAACGAACACACTACCTATATCTAAACTTGTTTTGTACTAAACATTAACCTGATTAGACCAGAAACACTTGCATTATGACCCCCATCGACACACAGGTTTTGTACAAGATATGTCCATAAAACAGATAAACAAGCACAGGGAATAAAATTCTCAAACCCCCATTAGCACACAGTTTTAATATATCCGTGTCTTGTAAATAGGACACTACATAAACGATCCAAATTATTACTTATAGTTTCAAGGATCTTTGTGCGTTTGTGTTCGATGATCTCTTTCATGTATCGCATGACATAATAGCCACAAACAACTCCATTTGTTTGGCGAGGACACTACATAAGCAATAAAATAAACAAATATAAATGTTCATTCATATGAATGTTTCGAAATTGAACAATAAGGTAGCTAGCTAAGTTATGAATTAACAATACTTTTATTGGATGCCATTTAGTGTCCATCTTCAATTTTGTAGCAATCTACATTTCACTTCGATATTGAAAAAGGGCTCTAAAGGGTTTAAAATTGAAAATCAGTTGCTTATTTCAGACTAAATATAAATATTGATCGATTAAAGATATAAGGATCCTCTCTAGCACTAAATTTAGCATGTTGAAAATTAATTACTCATACATCAACAATTTCACGTAAATCCTCTCTAATACCTTTTGATGTTCCAATTTACTCTTGATTGTGCAAGGAATCAAAGTAGTATACGATGTTGTTGAAAGGGTCGATAGCACTCAATATCCAATGCATCCTACTCAACAAACATTAAACCATGCAAAACATAAGCTACTAAAAATCCCATCTTTTCTTCACATAACTATGGTACGGCATAGAAAACCTACGATTAAAAGGGAGAAATAAGATATAGTTAAGAATTACCCAGCATTATATGGAAGAAGGAAGATTTTTCCTTTCGTTGCATTGATTTTCTAAACATCAACTATATACTAAGATCGACTTTTTTTGTCATCCTTGACCTTCTTCATGTTTTACTTTTGTAGCTTGATCGTAGGTGAAACCCCAGATGGGCATAGACACTAGTGGAAAAAACCATATTTGCTCCGGTCAAAACCCCCCTTTATGCGTCGGTTTTCGACCGGAGTAGGTGTGGTAGAAGCAATAAGTCTATTCCCCTTCCAAAATGGACTTTTTGCTTCAGTTCTTTAAATGACCGGAGCAAAAAGTCTATTTTCCACCAACAAAAAATGGACTTTTTGCTACGGTTCTTTAAATGACCGGAGCAAAAGTCTATTTCCCACCAAAAAAATGGACTTTTTGCTCCGGTTCTTTAAATGACCGGAGCAAAAAGTCTATTTCCCACCAAAAAACTGGACTTTTTGCTCCGGTCATTTACAAAACCGGAGCAAATAGTACCCTAAAAACCAAAAAAAACAATTTGGGGTTTTTTATGCTAAAATGAAAGTAAAATTGGATATGTATACATAAAACATCATTTTCATATTGAAATTATTGTTACATCACATAAAAGCCAAAAAAAAGAACCAAAAACAACAACAGCAAATTAATTGCAGCAGCAGCAGCAGCCTGTAACAACTTGAGCATCCACAATTGAAACAACCTAAACCAACCAAAACAAAACACAAAACATCAAACAGCATAGCCAAACTGCAGAACCAAACAAACTGCAGGACAAAAAAGAAACACTACAGAACCAACACTGTAGCATCAAAACTACACACTGCAGAACTAGAACTGCAAAGCCAAACCTACATAAACCAACAACTACAGAACACTGAATATCCACACAAGAAAAATAGTCCCCATCCAGCAAAGGACACACCTGCAGCACTGCATAACCAGCCAAAACACTAACAACAGCCTGCACAACCAAAAACAGGCACATACTGCCAATCCCATTCTAACAAAACAACCTGAGAACAAAGCCAAACCATATGTGCCCCAGTCTGAGAAACCACAAAAAGCACAAGGCTAAAACAAAGCCTACAAACAACAAAACAAGAGCAGCAGCCAAAAGCTCTGCTATTGCATAAACAGGACAAAACAGTCTGCAGATTTCAGACTGAAAATCTAAAACCTAACAGTCATTAGGAAACTCCAACCACTATAGCAAACACAAACAAACGCAGAGTTGTTGAAAACAGCTCACAGCAGCAAAGTAAAATTGAAAGCCAAACACCAAAACTCCAACACAACTCTTACAACCTTAAACCCTTTCCCCCACACTGCAAGACCAAAACGATAATAAAAAATACCCCTACAGATGTCCTCTCCAAGAACAAACCTAAACCAAACACGACACCTCCTTAGTTCCAAGAAAACCAAAGAATCCAATGCTAAAATAATCTCACTATCACTTGGACTGTTTAGACCCCTAATGTACCAATGAAGCATAAAAAGAGGCTGAGAAAATTACCTTAATTGGCCACATTAGCTCACTGAGTTCACCAACAGTAGCAGAAGGGTTAAATGATATGTGCCAAATTGGCCACATTTGCCAAATGATGTGTCAAAGACAGGGTGTCCAGTGTTTCCTTCCATATAATATGTGCTCTCATTGAAGTCGCCAACCTTGGGAATATGGTTCTGCCAAACAAAAACATGATCATTACATGCAAACAGATTTAGCTCATGAAAACAGATCACTTCAAGTACAACAAACTAAATTACCTTCCGATGCACACCAATAACGTTACCCTGATTTCCAATGATTTTCAATTATAACAGCAGTGTTCCATAGAGTCTCACCATGTACAAAATCCCTCTCTAGAATGGGGCTTACAATAACCATGTTGTATTTCATGGCTATCAGTTGATCCCTTGCGTCTGATCAGTTCATCAGTTCAGACCGCATCAGATCAGAATTGATCAAGTCTGAACTGATCAATTCTGAATTGAACAACATACAGGTAAGATGGAGACACAAGAGAACAAATTTCAGAAATACATGCATCAACATAGTGAACATTCATTCATCAATTCAGTTATTCACATATTCATCCATTCAATCACTCATTCAGTTATTCACATATTAACATATTCATTAATTCATTAATTCATTCATCAATTCATTGACTTCATTCATAATTCACATATTCTACAACAATATATTCTTTCAAATATTCATTCATTCAGTTTAGTCATTCATATCCACTTAATCATTAATTCATAAATCATATCAAACTCCCAATTTAATGAAAACTCTCAATGCACTTTTATCAAGTAGTGATATCAAACAAAGAACATTCAAGTAGCGGTATCAAAAACCACAAATTAATAGCAAAATGAAATTAATCGACAATCGAAATTAACGGAACCATACAGTATAATTCAAAGTTAAATGTGAATTAAAAAACGTACAAATATAATAAACTGCTCAACTAATTTGGGAAAATAAATGAAAATACAAATCAAAGCTCAACTAATTTGGAAATCCATGTTACTTTTTGAATAGCTTATCGAATCAAATTTAACCAATGACAACAGAAGCTTGCTAATGTAAATAAAGGAGAAGAAGAAAGCCTTGGGCTTCTTGGTTGATAATGAAAAAACAAAAGATTGTCATGGAAAGGGGAATTAAAACTACATTGAAGATAAATTTTATATTCTTTGAACTTCATGAAAAGGCCTTTGACAGTGCTACATAATTGCGGCAGCAAGTTGTTGGAGTTTCACATGACAACTAATGCCAGTGTAAGAACCCTAGACAGTGCTTGCCCTTATGTCCACTCCCTAGGTCACGGCTCTAATGTCTCTGTAATTTTTGTGCTTCATATATTTCTTGCACTTCCATTTTTAAGATGTGATCAATATATTGGTTCAAAGAAGGTGATGCATGGTGAATTAATAGCAAGTTCAAGACTATTATCCATCACACTCACATCTTAACATGCAAGGCTGGAGCAAAATACAATCTGGGAGGAAAATATGCACGGTTAATTAATAGCAAGTTCAAGAGTATAATCCATCAAACTCACTTTTGAACATGCATGCCTAATGGAGATTCTCAATGGACTAACTAATGTAAGAGTTTACTTACAAAGATCTGCAGTGCATTGCAACCCTTTCTTCATTCTAAGGGTCATGAAACCCAAATGCTTGAATAAAGGCTTCATATAACTGCACTCCAAAGGTTTGCTGATTTTCCTGATCTGACAAGCTGTAGTGCTTATAGACCGTTCCTGGGATGCAAATGATACAAGATTCTTTCGTGATGATATCTTTCTAAGACTGGGAAGCAGACCATAATAGTATTGTTGTAAGCAAAATATGATTGCGTCACTAACCCAAGTCCCCAACCATTTTTAAGTTACTTGAAAACTTAACCTATGAAAAGGTACTTTCACTTGCTAAACCCTAAATCCATCACATTTCTTAGATTTAAGTATTTAACCCTCAAAACTCAAGATATAAAAATTTCTCAGCTTATCATAAATTGAATACAGAATAAAATTGAAGAAAATGTAATCATTTAAGCTCTTCAAATTGCTGGATTAAAAGAATATCTCAGAATAAATCATCAAATACAATTCAAATAAATGAAAAACAACATCTGAGATTACAAAGTAAATCTAAAACTAATGAATCGATAACAAGCAGAAGCAAAACCCAAAAACAAATTTGAAACATGAATTTTTTTCAGAATAAGCTGATGATAATTTAAACAAATAAATGACGAATTCAATGATTGATTTCTAAATAAGATAGATAAAAGAGATGAATGAAGATGAGAGAAACATACTTGAGAAGATGACGAATTCCACCTCCAGCTCAGAAGAAGAAAGCCATCCAAAGAGAACAACAACAACAACCTTTGTTAGATCCAAAAAAGGCATTTAAGGAAATCAACAATAGGTTGAGTCATGGTGGTTTTGGGAAGGCGTTTTAGGGTTTGTCGCCGTTGTGGTTAAGATTACGGGGGTAGGGCTTTTCAAGGGCTTTTCGTCGTTGTCTTAAAGATGATATGATAATGATGATGAGGCTGAGGCTGAGAGATGAGCAGTTGAAGAAACTTTAGGGAGAGCTAGAGGTGAGAGGGCGGAAGAGAGAGGAGAGAATGAGAATGAGAATGAAGAGTTGAGGGTAAGAAAAATGTGTTTTGCGAGTTTTGGTTTTTTTTTGTTTTTTAAAAAAATTCTTACTTTTTGCTCCGGTTAAAAGAACCGGAGCATATAACTTTTTGCTCCGATTCCAATATTGACCGAGGAAAAAGGTCAGTTTGTCTTTCTTTTGATAGACTTAATCCTCCGTTTTTTTATTTTACCCAAAAAACCGGAACAAATATAATGTAGCATATATCGATTTTTTAACTAGTGAGAAATCCAAATAAAGGAGATACTCCACTAATAGAAGCAAATGAATACATTTTCCTAATTTTAATTCCAAAAAAAAATAATAATAAATAAATAAACATTTGTGAGTGCTAAGTTGAAGCTGTGATGTAAGTTGAAAGAATTATGTAATATTTGAAAATTATGCAAGCTTACGACATGTAGGTCAAAATATGACACAATCCGATTTAGTCTTGAACAAGGAAATCAAAAACTTCCTCTTTACCAAGATACACCTTCTTGGATTGATTATGTATTCTAATATCAATAGGGACCATGATTTGTTCATTTGCAAAAAACTTCTCCACGTACTTGTAAAACATAGCCATCTCTGGGAGAACACCAGCATTGACCAATGCTTCAAGACTTCGATCAACCGTTTCTTGGTGTATGATTGAAGGCGACGTGTTCAGTTCCTAACCCAAAAAAAAGGGAAATTTAAATTAGACTCACAAAATAATTATGAAACAATGAAAGAACAATATTTGAATCAAAATATAACACAAAGAACTTTATTTCACCTTTTGTGATTCATCTGGACATACTCTTGGAGTTTCTCTCAATTTACCTTGATTGTCTTTACTTTTTGAAGAGATCAGCTCCTACGAAAAGCAACAATACAAATTTTTGAAGTGATGGAACATGCATTGTACTTAAGACTATATATTTCTTTGTCATTAAACTACATTTTTTGCCTTATCATTCTTGGATTTTCTTGCATCCCCTTCAAGCACTTTCTCTTCATGTTGATCTTGGAATTCTAACACTTGTTATGCATCTTGGTTTTTTTGTTGTTGTTCTTGGTTATCATCACAAGGATTTGTCACCTTTTACATTAGTAGAAAAATAACTTGTGAGTAATTAGGATGTAAGTATGCAAAAGAAACAAATACAAAAGAGTGTGCACTATAAAATGACACAACCTTGTCTAGAACAATAAGTTCTATTGGCCACAAGACAATAGTTCCTACTGCTTCTTTGATGAAATCTGCTACCCCTTGGATCGGCAAAGGTGTAGTTTCCTCCATAGCATAATCAATACCTACTCGCATATATCCACAAGGTATTGGTGTATTATGAACCATAGTTTCCCTAAAGCAACCAATCGATAACTTGGTTCTGACAATGCTAATTTACATGGATTTATACATTAAAATAAGAGGACAAAAATATGAAAGAAAATGCAAACATTCAACTGTATTCAACCCTATCGTCATTTCAATTTCTGCAGTTAAAAGAAGAGCAAAAAAATATGAGAGAAGTGTAAACATTCAGTCAATGTTAACTTAGTCAGTAGCTAACTAACAATCTTCTCAGGCTACTCCCTGATCTATGGCAGGAGGCAAAAATAACTATTGAGGTCAGTTTTTGTCATTATTCATCTACACTTCTCAATATGCTTGAATGTTATAATCAGCCTCACAAAATATTACTCACAAAGTCATTATTCCTGATCTGTGGCATGAGGCTAAACTGCATTTCTTTTGTTAGAATCAACCTCACAAAGTAGTACTCACAAACATTAACACTATGGCTACTACAATGTGTCACTATTGATTAGGAGAATCCAAAATTATTTGCTGGAAAGCAGATACACCCATAGTTTTCATCGTGAAAGGCAGGAAAGAAAGAGTTGGAGACAATACCTAAGGAATATCACTTTCTGCAGTTTTCTTCCATTCCTTTTCTTGGTCTTGGTTTGAAGCTTTTTTATTCTCGCTTTTACCAAGCTTCTTTGATGGTTCAGCATCCTTGTAGCCAACCTTTACATTATGACAACCTTCCTCTTTCCTTTTCATCATCTTCACTTCATGTTCCAATGATTGCACACGCTCACATAACTTTGTCTTTTGATTCAAATATGAATTTCTACTTTCAATCGCACCAAAGTACTCTCCATTTGTCACTCCCACTCCAACTGCAGTGACGCGACCACCATGCTCTCCTTTTCCCAATGCCTTTGCCAAAGCATCTTGTCGTCCACAATCTTGGAAACCACCATTCTCAGATAACGTCATGAAATAAGCCTGAAAAAACAACAATTCAACTTGACTAACATTAGATAACACATAAATTAGTAGAAGTTAAAAAATATATATATAACACGCCATATTCATACAATGCGAGAGGCTATTGCTTTAGCTTCTTGAACAATATCTCCATTCTTGTCGGTTCTCATTAGCTTCCACAAGTGTCCTCGCCCTAAACTAGTTTGATGGATGCCCCTTGCAGCTAATTCGTTGATCTCAAAAATAGGACAATATGAACAAGTTACTATACATTCGTCATATATACTAGTTTCAAGAAAATAGTCAGATAGATTCACTTACAATATCTTGGTCGTATCAAGCATACCCTATACTAGAACGTTTTTCAGGATATTTATTTCCCTTGGCACATTTCGAAGCATGTTTACTCTTTTCCTAATTCACATTTAGTGAAACAAAAAAAAACCTTTTGAGACACTTAAAGTAAGGCGTAAAGTTCCTAAACATGCGTGTACATGAAAGCATAACATGTATACTACCCTCCATTCCGGTGTTAGTCTAGTTGCTACAAATTCAGTCCAATCTTTTGGGTTGATGAAATTGAATACATTATTAGGAGAATCCAATCTCAAGACAACGTAGACTTGAAGTTCTTCCAAATGAGGTTAGCTTTGGTCATCATGAACTTCTTCTTGTTATGATCACACTTGAATATCAAGTACATGCAAATATGTGACATCAATATAAATAAATAATTTTCAAAATGATAAGCCAATGACTACTGTATGAGTTTGAGAGTATTACCATAATTTCTTCAAACAATGACTCTTTCTACCGTTTTGGAACAGAAGGCCAATCATCATAAATAATTGCAATATTCTTACGGATGGTTAATCCCCAATAACTCATCATACTTACACTGTCTTTCCCTGTAGGTAAGCCATTGTCATTCCGTGAAGGTTGAAAAACCTTTCCTTTAATTTATTCGTTGCCCAAAGAATTTTACTCATTTTAGTCGCTCCGTGACCCTTTTCTTTCTTTCTTTTTCTTGGGCGAGGAACCCACTCAGCATTTTCTGATGTAGAAACCATCGACCTTGTAGTTCACATCAGAAATCAACAATTAGATAAAATCAAGACAAAATTTATGTAACGACAGAACAAGCAACTACACAGAACAAAGGAGGCCAAAACAACATAACTCCAGACCAAAACAGCCTCCCAAAACAACAGAACGACAGAAAACTGTCTTACAAGCAACTACACAGTACAGAACAAAACAGCAAACCAAAACAGCAGCATATCAAACCCAAGCAGCAGACCAAAACAGCTGAATAACACACCAAAACAGCAGAATAATAGACCAAAACAACATAATAACAAAAGAACAAATAGCAGACACAAATAGACCATTTCAGACCAAAACGTGCAGAAGAATAACACACCAAAACAGCAGACCAAAACACACCAAAATAGAAACTACTATACAAAACAAAACCGATGAAAACAGCAGACCAAAACAAACAAAAGCACAAAATCATAACTGAAGAAATCAAAAAAACAGAAGAAATCATAAGAGAATAAATCAAAAAATTACCTAGTAATCATCACAAATAATGTAGACAAAAACTTTAAACAATGAACATCACACTGATTTTTAGACGAAATTCAACATTACATAACTTATCAAATTAGTAGAGATTAAAACAAAACATCATAAATCATCACAAATATTACCATTTCATTTATATTTCCTTTTCAAAGCCTTCTAGGGATTTGGATTACTCAGATCCTCCTCCTGTACCCACATCCCCTCATTATGATCATCTCGTTTGTATAAATCATCTTCAATAACTTGGTCATTTAGGGGTTGTAACGCTAATACAAAAGAAGGTTCTTCTCTTTCATCTATGTCGTGATCCTCATTAGGAACTCTTTTGTTCGAAGACAAAACAAAAGACCATCTTCTATTAGCCGGGTCAGTAACAAAAAAAAAAACCTGTGTTGCTTGAGTAGCCAACAGGAACGGATCATCTTTACTACCCGTTTTGCTAAGGTCAACAAATGTGAACCCGACTTTATGGTTAAATCGAACTCCATTATTATTATCAACCCATTTACAAACAAATATAGGAATTCTAAACAACCTATAATCTAACTCCCAGATGTGTTCTATGACATCATAATAAGACGTCTTTGCATAAATTGGGTTTTTGTCTTTAGCACTTGAGATATGCATTGCTTGTGCTATAATAGTAACCCCACTATTTTGAGTAGTTGTCTCATTATCCCTATCCTTTGTGAAAAAGGTATAGCCATTAATCTGATAACCTGAATATGATAAGACATCCTTGGTTGGACCCCGAGGCAACCATTTTAATCTTTCAGAAACTTTGGATGGTGAATGTGCTAATTCTTCTGCAACTCGGACTTCTAACCACTCAATAAAGGACGAATTGTGTTTGTTAGTAATCCATGTTTCATTCTTACCAGGATAGGTGATCCTCAAATAAGCCTTATGTTCTTCCATGTATGGGTCAACCTCTGGACTATTGTGCAAAACATACAAGTGTGCTTGACCCCACATTTCATGGGGTACATTCAATACCTTATTTCCCATAACCCCTTTCCCTGTAAAATCACTTGAATGCGTAGGCTTCGGAATTCCAACAGCATCTGTAAATGAAAGATAATGACTAACAAAATCAATAGCCTCCTCCACTAGATAGCGCTCAACCATACAACCTTCTTGCCGACTTCCACTACTAACATAATCCTTTAAAATTTTCATGTATCTCTCTATAAGATACATGTATCTCAAATATACAGGCCCACACAATTGGATTTCTCTAACCAAATGTAGTGTCAAATAAACCATTATATTGAAGAAAGTCGGTGAAAAATGCATCTCTAACTGACACATAGTAACAATGATTTCCTTTTGCAAGGTAGGAAGCTTCAAAGGGTCAATTTCTTTACTAAAAATCTCACCAAAGAAAATGCAAAGTCTTGTAATGGCATTTCTAACTTGTTCGGGAAAAATGGGTCGAATAGCAATAGGAAGAAAGTGCTCCATGAGAACACCGTAGTCATGTGATTTCGAGCCCATAGGTTTATTGTCTTTCAATGACACAAAATTTTAATATTAGAAGAGTACCCGCTAGGAACCTTAATACCACGCAAACACTCCCAAGAAAAATTATTTTTTCTCCTTTCCACTTAGAGTATAACATGCAAGAGGAAGATAAGTACGATCACCATCTTTGACAGGGTGCAATTCAGGCCTAATTCCCATGTTAGGCAATTCTTTTCTAGCACTTAAACCATCCTTGATCTTCCCTGGTACATTGAGTATTGTGCTAATAAGGCTTTCACAAACATTTTTCTCGATGTGCATTGTATCGAGAAAATGTCTCACATGCAAGTCATTCCAATAAGGAAGGTCAAAAAAGATAGACCTTTTCTTATAGCCACGTTTTGGAATTTGTGAGGCTTTATTCTTTCCATGCTTTACATTTAACCCATGTACCATATGAAGGATTTCTAGACCTGATAAGGGAACATGATTTCTTCCCTCTTCTGATTTACCATTGAAAGCTTTCTCCACTTTCAATAACGATGTTGCATAGGCAAAAACTTGTGTGCGCCTAAGTAGACAACTTTACCAACATTTTTCATTTCCCCTTTACTAGAATTCATTAGCATGATTGAGGGTGTGCTCTCATCACATATAGGGAATTATAACCTTTTACACAATAACCAGACAAATTTCCATACGCTGGGAATAATTTATCGTACCAAAACACAAGGCTCTCAAGTTAAAATATTGTTGACGGTAAGAATCAAATACCTCAACACCCGTATCCCACAACATTTTTAAATCTTCAATTATTAGAGCCAAATAAACATCTATATCGTGGCCAGGTTGTTTGGGTCCTGATATTAACATTGAAAGCATCATGTACTTGCGTTTCATTATTAAAGATAGGGGAAGATTATAAATGATCAAAATTACTGGCCATATACTATGAGTACTACCTTGATTGCCATGAGGGTTCTGTCCATCAATAGCTAGGGCAAGCCGCAAATTTCTAGGGTCCTTGCCAAAGTCAGAATGATCTTTGTCAATCTTGATCCACTGGGAGAATCCGTCGGATGCCTTAATATACCATCATTATTTCTCTCTTCAGCATGCCATATCAAGCTTTTTGCTATTTATGGAATACCAAAAAGCCTTCTAAGCCTTGGCACAATTGGGAAGTACCACATCACTTCAGCCGGAACTTTTCTCTTCTTATACCTTGAAGCTTTGCACACTGGACAATTTTCATATGAAGAATATTCTTTCCGGTATAAGATGCAGTCATTTGGGCAAGCATGTATCCTTTCATACCGCATGTCGATAGAGCTTAGCATCTTTTTAGCTTCATAGGTGCGATTTGGAAGCAAGTTTTCATCAGGAAGCATGTCTTGTATTGCATCTAAAAAATTAGTAAACAATTTATTCGTGGCTCCATTCCTTACCTTCACATGAAACAACTTGATCACGGCAGATAATCTACTATATTTAGTGCATCCGGGGTACAATGGTTTCTTTGCATCACTACACAAGCTATTAAACATATCTGGACAGTAAGCAAAGCTTTCCTCCATGGATTTTTCCATTTCTAAAAACTCATCATCTTCGATCTCATCATATTCAAAGTACTCATGTTCATGGGGAGGTTCTCTATCCACATCTACTTCAACCCCAGTTTCGCAATCCATGATACCATGCACATTAGAAGGACCTTCCCCGAAATTCTCACCATGATGCAACCAACACTTATACAATTGATTAATGCCTTTAAACATCAAGTGATCTTTTATATCCTCAATATTAAGTCGAACCATATTATTGCAATCAACACATGGACATAAAATATGATTCACATTCTCTACATGTTTTCTTACAAATTCAATGAATCCATCTACTCCATGCTCATATTTATCTATATTACGCCAAGCATGCATCCAATCTCGGTCTATAATAACTATGGTGTAACAAAAAATGCACATAAAAATGATTATTAGTATGTTATCATTAGTGTGCTAAATTCTTCAAAATTTGGAGATTATTTTTGTTATTTGTGGTGAATATAATAGATATTTTAATTTCAATACACACTAATTGAATTATTGTAACCATGTAGTAGTAGATTTACTTACTATCCCAATGATTAGTAACTATGTAGCATATCGTTTTGAGGCAATTTTATCACATTTCATAGTAGACCACTTAACAATATTTAGTTGAAGACATACAAAATTCAGAGAATTCATATACACAAAATTGCACTCTGCCAAGTGCTACTAAATTCAGAGAATTCATAAATAAGTTCTCCAAAATATCCAATTCAGGAATGAGAGTTAACAAAAATTTTAAAAAGATTGAGGTTTTATAAGCAAAGCTCATACATTGTAAACAATAAACCAAAATTTTCATAGCAAAATTCAAAGAGCAAAAAAAAAGATATTGTTTTTTCCTTTAAAGATATTGTCCTTTAAAGAGCAAAGCTCATACAACTTTGATAGGGTTTCGTTGCTTGTGGTTTTAAGCCTCTCTTCCTTTGTTTGTCTAATATCACAACAGTCTTGCTCACTTCATTAAAGGATAGATCAGGTAGCAACTCTATTCTACCACGCACATCCATGTTAAGGCCTCTAATAAACTGTGCAATCTTCTGTTCCTCCCTCTCTTCAATTTTACATTGCACTATCAATATTTTGAATTCAGAGATGTATTCTTCCAATGGCTTAATTCCTTGCTTCAATGTTGCCAATTTGACATACAATTCTTGTTGGTAATTTGCAGGAACAAATCGTCTCCTCAACAATTTCTTATGCTTCTCCTAAGTCTCAATTTGAATCTTCCCTTCACGTTGCCTGCTTTTCTAAAAACCATTAAACCACATAGAAGCATATTTAGATAGCTTTGCTATTGCGATCTTGTGCTTCTTATCATCACATGTGTCTTTGTAATCAAAATACCTCTCCAATGCTAACTCCCATTCTAAATAGGCGTCAACATCTCCCTGGAAATCAAATTCAGGCACTTCAAACTTCAATCCACGATTATCATCAACAGTGGAAAGTTTTGCTTTGAGACGAATTACTTTTGTGGTCAAACCTAAGAACAACTCCTACAACATGTTCGTTTGTTGAACAATGTGCGCAATGAGTTCGTCGTTGTTTAATGGACGTTAATTTCCTTGATCAGCCATTGGCTCTTGACACCACTTGATCTATATATTAGGTTCAAACTAAGTGCTTAAACTTATGATAGATTGTTTTTACTGTAAATAATGCAAATTGGAACACTCATAACTTACACAATTCCCAAAAACTTAGATTAGACTGGAAAACTCAACAATCCAATGCTAACGTTGTTCTATTGTTTATGAGAACACTCAATCACAAATCCTAAAACTAGAAGCGAATATTTTGTAACTTTTAACTCACAAAACACTCGAATCTCACCTTGGAATTTTATATGAAACACACAAAAATAACAATGATTAAAGCAACTTGAATTTTTATTGAAAACTCAAAACTAATTTGTTACAAAAGAATTGTGGCTATTTATAATATAACCAACAACTAAATCCTAACAAACCTTTAAACTCTAAAAAAAACTAGAATATACACAAGAATCAAGTGGCAACTTGTCCACTTGATCCTACATAATTCGTCCACCACACACACTTGCACAAGTTGTGTGATCAACTTTCCAACTAGACTCTTATCTACTTGCATCTTGCATAAAATCCTTACTAATTTAGATTTTATTCTAACAACTTGACTAATTAACTAATTAAAAAAATAATCGTCAAGAAATGACTAAAAAATCACAGAAATTTAAAGACACCCAACATTCTCCAAAATTCGCCAAAAACTCACCACACACACACACAAGCCTCGTTTTTGCGCAACTTTCAAGAAATGTCTTTAATCTTCAATAAACCTTCCAAGAACGAATCTTTTAATCAAGAAACCTTCAAAAAAGCATTTTCCTTAACCTTTAGATTGACAAAGATGATTAAGACTCTAATGCAATTAAAGACACCTATGCCTAAAATGAGAAAAACCCTAACAACTGCAGTGGAAAAAAAACCCATAGGCAAGAACCAACTTATTCCCTGAATCCACCATCTTTCCATTGGCATGTGGCCAATCCTAACCAGGAAAACGTAATATGCAACAATGTCCATGATCCAATCCAAAGCCATGTAAACCAAATGACCTAATCTCTTGAATTTCAGAAGTACTTAAATTAACTCCTTGTCACCATTGCTTGATTCACTGCTTGAATCTGCTTCCTGATCACATTTTATTAGAAACCTCCCATAATCATTCATCTTTTTACTTTCTTCAATTACGTCTAAATATCTTCAAGTCCTTCAATATTGTCAAACGTTGAATGTTTTTACATCAAAATTCCTAATCGTATTTGCACATCATGTAGTAGGAAAATGACAATTAAGAGCTGAAACTTTAAGATGGAGCGAGTATGTTGATGAAAATAAGCAATGGAGTTTATATAGTGGAAAAGAAAGAGCAATTATAAGGGCTAGTTTTATAGCGTACATTTAAAATATAATCGTTAAAAGCTACTATGTTTTTAATTATTAAAGTATAGGAATATACGATGCATTAACTTTCCAACTTCACTGCCAATTTAACGATGTCAGCTTGTAAAGGTATTACGTGCGCGTTTTTGAAAGTACATAGGAACATGATGCATTCCTAAAACATTGAGGATGCTTCGTGCATTTCGTAAAAGTTTAAAAGTACCCAGTCAAAAAACAATCTTTTTTATAAGAAAAGAAAACCAACTCTCGTGTACAATAGCAAGAGTCAAAAAGACATCAAAAAAAGGATGAAATACTCCATCAGTTTTTATTTACTTGCTACATACCCTTAACCAGTGGCTTAGACAAATACCCAGTTTTTAGAAGAGGCCCGAATAACCTGGGCTCTGATACCATGTTAAATTTCATGTTAAAGATAAATGGGCCTGGGTAACCCAACAAGGAGGAGGAGAGTCAAACCGGTCCACAAGCCCAAGGAGGTTCCATCCTAAAACCAATTGGTAATAGGAGGAGTAACTCCTAGGCCTATAAACTAATTTAACATTTCCTCTTTCTCCAAAATGGGACAACTCACTAGTATAGCTTACATGAGGTTCAACATAATTTGAGATTTTCCTTTTTGATATATATATATATATGTTGCAAGTATAAACTTTGGGCACACAAATAAATAAGAAAAAAGGAGCACAGTGATGATATAGTTCTGGCTCCGCTGCTGTATCACCTAAAAATTATGTTTTCCTGTTTAAAGAGCCAGAAAGTTTAATTTAACCTTGGCACCCACGTTCTAAGTTCCAACAATCTCTCTATTGCTCATTTCTTTTTTAATTGATCAAGTGCCTTGTCTTCTTGCTTTTGCCCGGTTGTATTTCGCTACTTGCCCCCCATATATTACAATGATAGATATCACTATATTATTTCTGACAGCCACAACGTAATTGTCAACCACAGCAGTCGTACATATTATATTTTTTCTCCCCTGTAACACGCACATGCTAACAAGAATTTCTTGTGTCACAGTATACATTATTAGAGTGCTCTACTGTGATATTTGAACGACCAACTAATGCTTCCTTGGATTAGACTTTGGCTATTTGAGTCAATCCATCTCATTTTAGTGATCATAGATTAGTATGTGTTAAAATTTTAATTCATATAATATTTTTTTATTAAGATGGACTCCACACATCACCCATTTCATTAGTTACAAGTTGTTTTTTCATTAATTATTAGTTTATTACTCCAATTTAACCCTACTATTATTATTATATTATATATCATAATTAAGAGGTGAATAGTGACACTCTGACAGACAAGGAAAATAGAAAATGGAGGAAGTATATCGTATTGTTTGGAGTAGAAATTAAAATTCGATAAGGTCATAAATTAATTNTGCATTAACTTTCCAACTTCACTGCCAATTTAACGATGTCAGCTTGTAAAGGTATTACGTGCGCGTTTTTGAAAGTACATAGGAACATGATGCATTCCTAAAACATTGAGGATGCTTCGTGCATTTCGTAAAAGTTTAAAAGTACCCAGTCAAAAAACAATCTTTTTTATAAGAAAAGAAAACCAACTCTCGTGTACAATAGCAAGAGTCAAAAAGACATCAAAAAAAGGATGAAATACTCCATCAGTTTTTATTTACTTGCTACATACCCTTAACCAGTGGCTTAGACAAATACCCAGTTTTTAGAAGAGGCCCGAATAACCTGGGCTCTGATACCATGTTAAATTTCATGTTAAAGATAAATGGGCCTGGGTAACCCAACAAGGAGGAGGAGAGTCAAACCGGTCCACAAGCCCAAGGAGGTTCCATCCTAAAACCAATTGGTAATAGGAGGAGTAACTCCTAGGCCTATAAACTAATTTAACATTTCCTCTTTCTCCAAAATGGGACAACTCACTAGTATAGCTTACATGAGGTTCAACATAATTTGAGATTTTCCTTTTTGATATATATATATATATGTTGCAAGTATAAACTTTGGGCACACAAATAAATAAGAAAAAAGGAGCACAGTGATGATATAGTTCTGGCTCCGCTGCTGTATCACCTAAAAATTATGTTTTCCTGTTTAAAGAGCCAGAAAGTTTAATTTAACCTTGGCACCCACGTTCTAAGTTCCAACAATCTCTCTATTGCTCATTTCTTTTTTAATTGATCAAGTGCCTTGTCTTCTTGCTTTTGCCCGGTTGTATTTCGCTACTTGCCCCCCATATATTACAATGATAGATATCACTATATTATTTCTGACAGCCACAACGTAATTGTCAACCACAGCAGTCGTACATATTATATTTTTTCTCCCCTGTAACACGCACATGCTAACAAGAATTTCTTGTGTCACAGTATACATTATTAGAGTGCTCTACTGTGATATTTGAACGACCAACTAATGCTTCCTTGGATTAGACTTTGGCTATTTGAGTCAATCCATCTCATTTTAGTGATCATAGATTAGTATGTGTTAAAATTTTAATTCATATAATATTTTTTTATTAAGATGGACTCCACACATCACCCATTTCATTAGTTACAAGTTGTTTTTTCATTAATTATTAGTTTATTACTCCAATTTAACCCTACTATTATTATTATATTATATATCATAATTAAGAGGTGAATAGTGACACTCTGACAGACAAGGAAAATAGAAAATGGAGGAAGTATATCGTATTGTTTGGAGTAGAAATTAAAATTCGATAAGGTCATAAATTAATTAAAGTTGAGTTATTCAAAACTTCCATTGCAATTTTGTTATACGTAGAAGTATCTTATTTTGGTAAAGTAACATTGTACTTTAGAATGGAATTGCATATGCAAAAAATAATTATACACTACTTCCGTCTTTTTTTAGTTGTTACATTTGCTTTTTCATATCTCCTAAAACACAACTTACAATATTAATATCTCCAGTTTGTTATTAACAAAACTTATAAATACTATATATTCAGAAAATATAAATCGAAGCGAATCAAAAAGATCTTATATGACTATACTTTTCCTTACATGCTAAGCATCAAATTGAGTCAAATTTACAATTTGAATAGTGTCAAAAGTTACTTTGTAGCAACTAAAAACATACCGAGAGAGTATCTAACATGAGTGATTTGTTATTTTTCAAAATGTATCTTTGATTAGGGGTGTTCAAAATCCGGTAACATGGACCAGACCGGACTTGACCGGTTTAACCGATACGGTCTCCGGGCCAAATACAATGAATTTCGTTTTCCGGTCTAGTCTAAAACCCTTTAAAAACTGGTCATGGACCGGACCGATTTTTCACATGTAAAATTATGTATGAACATATAAATATACTAAATTTATATCTTGTTAAATTATGAAAAACAGTGTTTTCAAGATCTACATCTATTAAGCTTCAAAAAATCTATAGAAGTAGTGGTTTTCTTTCACTATTATTTCAACTTTTTTTGTTTTAAAGTATATAAAAAAAGTACATTAAAGGATGAAAAATTATTAAACCGGTGTTATGTGGTCTGATCCGTCTTTTTGGATTGGTTTTATCTGCCTGGTCCAGCACGGCTCTTGAAATAAGTTGTCCGGTCTCCGGTTCTTAATTTTTAAAAGTCAATATTCAGTCTGGTGCGGTTCGCTTTTTGAACTGGTTAACACACGTTTTAAAATCAATCCTCGGTTTGGTTCTGTCTGATTTTGGACCGGTGAACACCCCTATATTATATAAAAGATTCTTAAATATGCATGTGATCTTAGTTCTTAGCATATTTACTTTTTTGCCAACTTAAAAAAAGGAGAGCAACAAAAAAATGCACGTACTCGTAATGAATTTGTTTTTGGAAAATTGTATTACTTGAGTAGTATTAGGGCATGTGCAATAGTTGTAGCTAGAGACTAGCTTGCAAATTTCAAAAGTTTCAAGCTACTTGCTTAACCATTGAAACAAAATTGGACAATTAGCTTGACCTAGCAAATTAGCTTGGCCAAGCTAATTTGATTGGGAAGAAAACTAAGCAATAGCATTAAATATTAGTGTAGTTCCCATCAATATTTTAATGGCAAGGAGCATGTTTTAATGAACTGAAACGCTAAACGTCGCCCGAAAATTCCTTACTATCGCCCGTATTTTCACCTATTTTTCCAACTCTGCCCTTTACTCTAAAATAAATCATAATTATGTTAGTTATATTTAAAAAATAAAAAAATTAGAAATTAATAAAAAAAATTGAGACCTGCGTCTGATTTAGACGCAGGTATCCTGACACCTGCGTCTAAATCAGACGCAAGTCTCAAATTTATTTATTTATTTTTTTAAATTGAGACCTGCGTCTAATTTAGTCGCAGGTTTCATTTGGTCCACGGCAGTTTCACAGGGTCTTTATCAAATGGTCATAACTTTTTTTCCAGAACATTCTACGAGGTGTACGACCTACCGTTGGAAAGCTCTTTTAGTCTACTTTCCAACTCAACTAAAATCATATTAATCCGAGTTATACTTTGTGAGATATGGTCGAAACAATGAGAGGTGGTCATATTACAATCCGATTTCACAGGGTCTTTTTCAAATGGATGGTGATATGTGGATGATCAAGTTGGTGTTTGAATTGGTGAGAGTGACGGTGGTTTAGAGAAAGAAGTAAAGGGAGAGTGTTAGAGGGAGGAAAGAATAAGGAAGGGAAATTGTGGAAAGTTGGTACAAAATACGGGCGATTACAAGGTTTTTACGGGCGATGTTTAGCAATCCCCTTTAATGAAAAGGTAGTTTAACAATAAGGTAACCATTGGGATATAAAGTAGCTAGAAATAGAGGATAGTGGAATTCTTATGTAGCAACGTAAGCTAATTTGACAATTTGCTTGTCATTGTAAATGTCCTTAGTTGTATTTACATAAGTATTAGTAATTGTAATGACTGTGTTGATAGCTAATTATTATAACCTTTTTTAATTTAATAATCGTGTTTTGGGAGGTATTAGAAAGGAAAAATGGAGGGACATTTTTTTTTGTTTTGTTATAAAATATTATTATTTTATGGATGTCCATTATACCCCTTAGGTATGATCTAGAATGTTCTGGATACTAGGGTTTATTCTACAGGAAACCCTAGTTTATGCTTGTATATATATTTGGTACTGAATAAGAAAATAGATCAATTCTCCTCCCCACAAACACTCTCTACTAAAACCCTAATTTATAACACGTTATCAGCACGACCAACTGAAAATTTTATTTTAGTTACTTTGGTAACGTTTGCCTCTAGTGTTTTTGTTTTTGTTTTTGTAATTCTCTATTTCTCTGTTTATTATTAGTTTTAAATTTACAGTTTTTTGTTTCATTATATTTAAATTTGCCTTATTATTGTGCATATAATAATGTTTTTGATTATATTGTTATGGTTGGGAGATATATTGTTATATTATGTTTATGTTTGCCTTATCATTGTTATCTGCCTTATTATTGTTTAATGTTGTCGTTTATATGATAGGAATTAATCAATTAATTGAGAACAGATAGTGTGTCCTGTGTTGGGAAGTTGTTTTATTGTTGAATGTGCTATCATATATAGCAATATGTATAGATATATAGGCAGGCGGCAGCTATTGTTGAATTGGAGTGATGAGCGAGTGTGTCTTGTGCCCGTGATTCCTGCTTCGAAGTTTTGTTTTTCGTCTAATGTTAGTTTATTATATCAATGTTAATTTAGAATTGATAGTAGATTAAGTGGAGAAATTTTTGACTGATTTCGGGTGACTGTATTTATATATAGCCCCTGCATCAGCGCATACCCTCCGTTTTGTTCCCGATTTTGTCATTGATGTTTTAACCATAGTTTTCTGCAAATATGAGTTACAATTTGATACAACGAACACTATTTTTGTTTCAAATATTATTAATGAGTTGCAAATTAAATGTGGCACTTGTGTTTTAGTAATGTCTTTTGATACTTTTCATGGATCTGATTGGGAAGGAAAGCATGTTATACTTTCCTAGTGTTTTCATTACTGCTGTAGTTTGTCCTTCCATACATGAGATATTTAGTCCAAAAGCTTGGTCTCCGACATTAGTCGCACAACTGAAAACTTTAAACTTGTTTGGCATCTGTCAACTATTAGGATCAAGAAAGTGTTCTTACCAAGATTAGATAGTGAGACTGTTTTTTTACTTTTTCGTCCCTGTGTTTTTGTTGGAAAACTTTTAATAGCTAAGTTTTTCTAATCAATATGGTTTATCCTTGTGTAGTGTATTTGAAGGGTTATAAGGTTAAGGATTTTCATTTTTCAATGCATTTTGCTAGTTGCTTGGGATAAGCTATTTTTAGGGTTAAGTAGCTGATAACCAGGTTTGGTTGATCTTAATGTTTGGGGTTTTTGTTGAGCCTATTCTTTTGTTTTTCAACTAGATTCATGTCCTCTAAGCTCTTCAACTAAATTTTATTTATTTATTTTTTTCCCGAATTTCGTTGAACTTCTTAGTTTGTGCAAGATATTACGAGCTGTTGGCCGGTCACTTGTGTGGTGCTTGTTTGTCAATGATTTATAGAATAGTAGAGTATTGACTATATTTTCCACGTTTAGTCATTTTTTTTTTGTTTCACTTTTCACAATACAAATCATATTCTACTCCATGTCATAGTCTTTGCAATATCTTGTCTCCTTCAAAATAATTTGTTTTGTTTACTTTGAATATTTATTTAAGAAGTTATGCCTGTAGGCTTCGGTTTAAGTAAATTTGTTTAATTATTGTATATCCATAAGATTAGTTCATCTACTTCGTTACGGCAATTAATTATAATTCTCGGGTTAGTTTTGATTTTGAGCAGTTATTTGATGTTATATATAATTAGTTATTTGCTTATTCTAATGAACATGAAGTCAGTTTAGTTTTTGCCCTTTTATTGATTCACTCACAATGTATTAATGAATTAAGGAGTAAATTATATCTTAGTTTGGTTGTTGTATTCAAAACATGAATCTTTAATGTTGTGGACTTATAATACCAACGTTGTATACAACGGTGAACAATTTAATTATGTATAAATCCCATCACTATTAATGAGGTTATTTCGGTATAAGTGCATAAAACTGTCAATGACTCAATATATGATAAGTAGTGTTTCTCATGCAATACATTCATGATGTCTTTCTGAGCACTGATAATAAAAGACACATATCAACTTATAATCTTTATCATGTTGCATTATAGTACTTTATATATATATAAAGTGAGACTATATTTGGATCTCTTATTTTAGTTACTTTGAATATTTGGATATTTTAGGATATGTTATTTACTTTCTATTATTTTATTTGAAGAACATGAATGCTCTCCAAGCTCAATTAACAATAAATGGTGAAGAAATATGTCTAGCTGATAGTGCAACTACTCATACAATACTTAAAAATAAGAGATATTTTTCTCAATTGATGATGAATAATATAAGTGTGAATACTATATCCGGTAGTGCAAACATTATTGAAGGCTCCGGAAGAGCAACTATATTGATGCCTATGGGAACAAAATTCGAAATTGTTGATGCTTTGTACTCCCCTAAGTCTCAAAGAAATTTATTGAGTTTTAAAGATATCCGTCAAAACGGATACCATATTGAGACAATAAGTGAAGGAAATAATGAATTCCTTCAAATTACGAGTATAACCCAAGGCACTAAGCAGGTTTTGGAGAGATTATCTGCACTCTCCACTGGCTTGTACTACACAAAGATTAATGTTATTGAGACATATGCTATTGTAAACCAGAAGTTTACAGATAGCTTTATAGTTTGGCATGACCGGTTAGGCCATCCCGGTTCATCAATGATGCGAAAAATAATTGAAAATTCACATGGACATTCTTTGAAGAGCCAGCAGATTCTTCAAAATGATTATTCTTGTGCTGCTTGCTCCCAAGGTAAGTTGATCATTCGGCCATCACCAGCGAAAATAAATTATGAATCTATTTCTTTCCTTGAACGTATACAAGGAGACATATGTGGACCAATACATCCACCATGTGGACCATTTAGATATTTTATGGTTTTAATCGATGCATCGACTAGATGGTCACATGTGTCCTTACTATCAACCCGCAACCTGGCGTTTGCGAGGTTACTTGCTCAATTGATAAGATTACGAGCACAATTTCCAGATTTTCCTATTAAGAATATACGTCTGGATAATGCTGGTGAATTTACTTCAAAGGCTTTTAATGATTATTGTATGGCTATTGGAATAAATGTTGAACATCCTGTAGCACATGTTCATACACAAAATGGTCTTGCAGAATCACTAATTAAACGTCTTCAGTTGATTGCTAGACCATTACTTATGAAGTCGGATCTACCGATTTCTACTTGGGGACATGCTATTTTACATGCTGCAGCACTAATTCGCATCAGGCCAACCAGTAAACATAAATTCTCCCCATCACAATTGGTTTGTGGTCAGGAACCAGATATTTCCCATCTAAGAATTTTCGGATGTGCTGTGTATGTTCCAATTGCTCCACCACAACGCTCTAAGATGGGTCCTCAAAGGAGGCTGGGCATATATGTCGGGTTTGAATCCCCATCAATAATTAGATACCTAGAGCCATTAACAGGTGATCTATTTACTGCTCGTTTTGCAGATTGTCACTTTAACGAGTTGGTTTTCCCAGCATTAGGGGGAGAGAACAAGCAGCTGGAAAATGAAATTAGTTGGAATGAATCATCATTAAACCACCTTGATCCTCGCACTAAACAATGTGAATTGGAAGTCCAAAAGATAATTAATTTACAAAGCTTAGCAAATCAATTGCCAGACGCATTTACTGACCTAAATAGAGTAACTAAGTCACATATACCAGCTGTAAATGCTCCTATCAAGATTGATGTCCCTGAAGGACAATCTCATGAGTCTAAGGCACGCCTGAAGCGTGGTAGACCAGTAGGTTCCAAAGATAAGAATCCTCGGAAAAGAAAAGGAGCAATGATAAGTAATGGCCAGATTGAGGAAGCAATAAATGAAGGATCTCCAGAAGAGACCATAGACATGACAAATGATAGTGTTCTAGAAGAACCTCAGGTACCTGAAAATGAAGAGATCTCAACAGATTATGTCATGTCTAGAATAACTTGGAACCGAAATGAAATCGACGTCGATGATGTGTTTGCATATAATGTAGCACTTGATGTTATGAATGAAAAAGAGGATCATGAGCCTAAGTCCATTGAAGAATGTAGGAAAAGAGATGATTGGCCAAAATGGAAAGAAGCAATTGATGCAGAATTGAAATCACTTGCAAAGAGAGAAGTATTTGGGCCAGTAGTTCGTATACCCGAAGGTGTAAAACCAGTGGGATATAAATGGGTCTTTGTGCGGAAAAGAAATGAAAAGGGTGAAATTGTGAGACACAAAGCACGTTTAGTTGCACAAGGATTCTCACAAAGACCTGGTATTGATTTTGAGGAGACATATTCTCCTGTGGTGGATGCAACTACTTTCAGATTCTTAATTAGTCTGGCAGTAAGACATGGACTTGATTTACGACTAATGGATGTTGTAACAGCTTACTTATACGGCCCACTTGATAGTGATATATACATGAAACTCCCGGAAGGTTTCAAGTTGCCTGAAGCAACTGGTTCGCGTTCTCGAGAACAACATTGTATTAAGTTAAATAGATCCCTTTATGGATTGAAACAATCAGGGCGTATGTGGTACAATCGCCTTAGTGAATATTTGTTGAAAGAAGATTATAGAAATGACCCTATTAGCCCTTGTATTTTCATAAAGAAATTCGGGTCAGGTTTTGTGATTATTGCTGTCTATGTTGATGATTTGAATATCATTGGAACTCCAGAAGAGATTCCAATAACAGTGGAATACTTGAAAAAAGAGTTTGAAATGAAAGATCTTGGTAAGACAAAATTTTGTTTAGGGCTACAAATTGAGCACCTAAAAGAAGGAATCCTTGTGCATCAAACTACATACACAGAGAAGGTGCTCAGAAGATTTTATATGGATAAAGCACATCCGTTAACTAGCCCAATGGTTGTAAGATCACTAGATGTTGATAAAGATCCTTTTCGCCCTCGGGAAAATGATGAAGAGATTCTTGGTCCTGAAGTACCATATCTAAGTGCAATAGGAGCATTGATGTACCTTGCTAGTCACACAAGACCCGACATATCATTCTCTATCAATCTATTAGCAAGGTTTAGCTCATGTCCTACCCGAAGGCATTGGAATGGGGTTAAGCATATATTTCGCTATCTACAAGGTACGAAAGATAAAGGTTTGTTCTTTTCTAACACCTCCAAAGAAGAATTAGTTGGTTTTGCAGATGCAGGGTATTTATCAGATCCTCATGTTGCTCGATCACAAACTGGATATGTATTTACATATGGTGGTACCGCAATCTCTTGGCGTTCCATGAAACAAACCATTGCTGCTACTTCTTCTAATCATGCAGAAATTTTAGCAATTCATGAGGCTAGTCGAGAATGTGTATGGCTAAGGTCTCTAATTCAGCACATACAAGAAGATTGTGGTCGTTTATGTGGAAAACAAGCTCCGACTACATTATATGAAGACAATGCAGCCTGTATTGCACAACTCAAGGAAGGGTACATTAAAGGTGACAGGACGAAGCATATTTCGCCAAAGTTTTTCTTCACCCATGACCTTCAGAAGAATGGTGAGATTAGTGTCCAACAGATTCGTTCAAGTGAAAATTTAGCAGATCTATTTACCAAGGCGCTTCCTACTGCTACATTCAAGAAATTAGTTCATCAAATCGGGTTGCGTCATCTCAAGGATCTCAACGGATGATATCATGAGGGGGAGCCGATGCGCGCTGTACTCTTTTTCCCTTAGCTATGGTTTTTTCCCACTGGGTTTTCCTGTTAAGGTTTTTAATGAGGCAGCATTGCACATGCGTATTATAAAATGATGTATATTTGCTTTATAATGGACATCCAAGGGGGAGTGTTATAAAATATTATTATTTTATGGATGTCCATTATACCCCTTAGGTATGATCTAGAATGTTCTGGATACTAGGGTTTATTCTACAGGAAACCCTAGTTTATGCTTGTATATATATTTGGTACTGAATAAGAAAATAGATCAATTCTCCTCCCCACAAACACTCTCTACTAAAACCCTAATTTATAACATGTTTTAATATAATAGCTCTAGATATATTATATCGGTAGATGCTATGGGGTAGATGATACCCATGCGCGATTCAAGGTTATTTAATTTAGAATAATAAAATGATAAAAATAGAGGGAATGAAATTTTCTTATTAAGGTCATTCGTGGTATTGAAAAAAGAAATGCATATGATTCTAGAATTTCAATAAAAAAAAAACAAAAAAAAAATAATAATAACTTTGCCTTGTTCTACTCTTACATATTACCATATAAATCTTTTTAAGCCTTGCAGTTTAGTTATACGTAGAGGTATCTAATTAACTAATTTTAATGAAGTAACATTGTATTTTAGTACAAAGGTGCATATGCGACATATAGTTATATGCCTTATTTGTTAGTTTTCAGAATGAATCTTGGATCTTTGATAAAAGATTCTTAAACTTGCATGTAATTTTACTTCTTACTCCTTCGGTTCCTAATTGTTTGATACGTTTTGACTTGTACATAGACCAATGCACTTATTTAACCATAAATTTGTTTTGTTGTGCATACGTAAAAATTATAGTAATTGAATATTAATAATGTACTTATTAAGACGAATCAAACAATACCCCATATGACTATATTATGTTTTATATATTGAAAGTAATTTAAAAGATTCTCTCATTTTATAAATAATGTAAGATTCTAAACGTATCAAACATTTAGGAACGGAGGGAATAGCAATGTAGCATATTTTTTCAGCAGCTAAAAAAAGGGAAAGGAAAAAACTGCATGTAATAAATTTTGTTTTTGGAATACTGTATTACTTGAATAGTATTTATTATTTTCTACTTGAGTATTATTAATTGTGCTCATAACTTACTAATTATTATAATCATTTTAATATAATAGTGAGAATTCTTCTATGGCCATTTAAGAAAATGGCCACCGAAAATTTTAAAAAGTCAAACTAATAAGATTATGACACATATTAAATGATCTTTGTATTTTATATTATTTCAATACATATATAACGTATTTTTAAGCAATACAAAATATTTCAATATTTATGTGTATTTGCAATTGTGTACTGCATGGTTTACAAATTAGTGTATTTGCAAAATCATGTACGTGTATAATACGGACTGTGTATTAGTACTTTTATGCTATGTGGGAAATAAATTTATATGGCTTATTCTATACGGTATAAAAGTAAATAAATTTATTTTAAATGCATGTATTATATTCAAATAGTATAAAATACGAAAAATCATTTAATAAGTGTCGCAATCTTATTGGTTTGACTTTTTAAGACTTTGGTGGCCATTTTCTTAAATGGCCATAGATGCAACCCCCAATAGTGTTTGGGAACGATCACGAGGGAAGAAAAGTAGTGTTTTTGTGGTTATTGCTTTATGTGTATTGTTATATATTATAATATACTAGTTTAGTTTAGTTTAGTTTAGTTTAGTTTAGTTTAGTTGTGGTGCGATGCACGGTTTATATAAGAAAATTGAAATCATTAAATGTTTTTCGACATTAAAATTACTACCTCCATATATTTTTAGTTGCTACATTCAATTTTTTACATCTCATACGAGGCAACTTATAGAACTAATATCTCGAGTTTGATATAATAAAAAAATTATGAAAGCTATGTTTTTAGAAAATATAATTTGAGATGAGACAAACAAGATCTCATATGAATATGTTTTTCATTAAGCATCAAACACTAAAGTGTGTCAGCGTTATAATGTAAATAGTGTGAAAAACTCTAATGTAGCAATTAAAAAACACCGAAGAAGTATATATCGATAATTTTTTACAATCTTTCTAAAATTATACAATGATAATTTAAACATAGTGACATTGTTCTTTTAAGATTATTTGGAAGTATTCATATAAATAATGGGGGATTGAGAAAAAACAAAAGTGAAATATTGAAAAAAAAGTAAAACACAAATTAATCGTAAAATATTTTTATTCAATGAATATAAAATTTTGTGGTTTAAGTGAATAATTCGTTAACAAATTACTCGTATATAAAAATCAATATGGGGTATAGTATTGAACATTTATTTATTTTTCTAAAAAATAAACTTTCAAAAACAGTAAGCATAGAATGCCAAAAGTTATTATTAAAAAGATTTAAATGTATAAGAAAATAGGGTAGCACAAGCTAATAACAAAATAAGAAAGTATATAAAATAAAGTTGATTAAAATATTTGGAGGAAAATGATTGTTGAGATTTTGACACGTGGAATGACTTTTAAAGTGATCCTTATAGTATAGATACTAGAATATTGGCCCGGGCAATGCCTCGGGTCAACTATAATTATCAAATATGTTTTTGTTTGTTTTTCATAACGTGTATTTTGTTTAGTGCGAAATTAGATTGGAGGGTTGTAACTTGTAATGTGATAAGTTGTTAATTAAAAAAAAGCAAAACAACAACTAGCTCCATAATTTTTTACTTGCAACAAAGGAATGTTTTATGTTTCACAAAAATACCCCTTTGTTGCAAGTAGTCGATTACAAAGGTAGTATAAAGGACTTGAGATGAAAATAACAGCGCCATAGGTTTTAGTGCAAGTGAATAAGCAATGCAAATCAAAAGCTCATGCCATATGATTACAAAATTTTACTATCCATTACTTTGAAAAAATTAACATCGAATTTATTTTTGATTGGTGGTTAAACTTTCACATTTCGTTTCAAATTTATTTATATATGTATATAAATATATATACATATATTTTATTTTTTGTATAAAATGTTCAATATATATAGTAAGTTTTAAAGCCAAGAAGGAAAATTGTTGATAATTTTCACTTGACCATTTTGCCGGTCATTACTTTTTAATATTAATTAGCCTTGTTATTTATTTATTTTTTTGAAAGAATTAACGTCGTTACTATGGAATTGACAAAAAAGGTAACCATTACTCCCTCTGTTCCCTTTTATTTGATATGTTTTGATTTGCACATATGCCAATGCACTTGTTGGCCTTAAATATCGTTTGTTGTATATGTATGTAAAAATTACAACAATCGGATATTAATAACGTATTTATTGAGACGAATCAAACAAGACCCCATATGACTATATTATATTTAACAAATTGAAAGTAATTTAAAAGATTGTTCCATCTCATGAATAGTATCAAAATTCCAAATGAATCAAACATATTGAAATGGGAAAATACTTGATTTCATAAAATAAAATCAAATAACAACATTGGGTTTTTGACATGTTTGACGTTATAACTTCTCGTTATATAAGTATGTAGTAACTTACACTAATAAAACAGTAAAAAAAAATATTAAATTAAATGCAAAGTTAATATACGGAGTACTATGAAACATGCAAGTTTTTGATAAAAATAATTTCTTTTAATTCATTTTATGCACCAATTGCGATTGCTTTAATAATAGTTATATACTGACAGGAAAATTAGAAACAATCAAATTTACTCAAACAAAATATAGTTCGCAGTTTGCACTATGACCTTAATTACTTTAACTTAAAATCAGTTCAGTTCAGCTCAATTTAGTTTAATTCAGTTCAGCTCAATTTAGTTTAATTCAGTTCAGCTCCAATCTGTACAGTTTAGTTGAGTTCAGCTCCGTTTAGTTTAGTTCAGTTCAAATCAATTCTTCGTTTATTTTGCTAATTAATTTGTTCCCAATATTGTATGTTCATAATATTATTAGTATGTTCATAATATATTTATGATACATTATTCATCTTTTTTTTAATATATATGTACATTTATTAGTTTATAATTTTCAAGAAAAAATATTATAAAACTACCATTCAGTAAATAAATTAAAAATATAAGTGAAATATTATTTACATAAATATTATTATACCACATAAGTAGATTACCATTCACAAAAATACAAAAATGTATTACTGATTTTTATTTCATAAAATATAAATTACTAATAATGATTTTTTTGTTGAATATTTATTAGTGGATTAATATCAAAATTATTATGTCATTATTCCGTAGTTAAAAATCAATAATTATAGTCAACCCATAAAAATCTTAATTAAAAATCAATAGTTAAAAATAAATAATCAATAGTTAATAATCAATAGTTAAAATCCAATAATCAACAATTAAAAATCAATAATTAATAATTAAGAATCAGTAATCCATAATTTAAAATCACTAACTCATAATAAAAAAAAACTTTTAATTTAAATCAATTAAATTGAATTGATTTTAATTAACTTCAATTCATTTGAGTTTACTTCAACCCAACTAAACAAGCCCTATGTCCAAATTCAAAACTCTAGAAAAGTCAAACTTCAAGCGAGTTAACCATGTGCATGAACAGCACGTTTTGTCTTTTTTTTTTTTTTTTTTTTTTTTTTTTTTTTTTTTTTTATTTAACTGTTTATAATTTTCTTTTTTATTGGGTCTTTCTTTTGACGGTAGAATGTAATTGCCGTCGTACTCGTTAGTTAGCGCTTTTAAGATAATTGTTTTGTATTTCCATGTCGACAACTATATTACATTTGTTTTTTATTGGATGGTGGACAACCTATTAACTAATATATTGTAGCCAGCTCATTCCATCTCTACACATTTTCTCCGTTAAATCTCATGCTTCACTCCTCATTGATCAAACCACTGACCAATACAGAAAAAATTTCCTTAAAATCACTAGTGCAAAAATTCATTTGCCTCTAACAGAAAAATGTCTTCGTCCCTCCGAATTTTTGTTGTCCTTGTCTTGGCGTTGGTTGTATATCAATGTCAAGCACAGGCTCCAGCGCCTGCTCCTGCGGGCCCTGTAAACCTGACATCCATTTTAGAAGAAGCAAGTCAATACAGCACCTTTTTGCGCCTTCTAGGATCCACCCAGGTTGGTGACCAGGTCACCAACCAAGTTAACTCCTCGACCGAGGGTATGACAGTATTTGCCCCCACTGATAATGCCTTCCAAAACCTAAAACCAGGTACAATCAACTCGCTATCACCAGCAGATCAAGTGAAACTTGTCCTTGCCCATGTCTTACCTAAGTTCTACAGCTTCGAAAACTTCGAGACAGTCAGTAATCCCGTCCGAACCCAAGCAACAAGCGACGATGGTGATTCTTTTGGCCTCAACATCATCTCCATCGGCAACCGCCAAGTAAATGTGTCATCAGGGATGGTCACAACACAGTTGAACAATGCTCTTAGGGAGGACTTTCCTTTGGCTGTTTACCAAGTTGACCAGGTATTGTTACCTAAGCAGTTATTCGGTGCTAAGTCTCCTAAGAGCTCTCCCGCATCATCGGCACCAAAGTCAGGTGACTCGAAGGAAGATGAAAATGCTAAGGCTCCTGCACCTGCTGGTGCCTCTGCTGATACCGAAGCCAGTGCAGCATTTGGTTTGAAGAGTTTTGGAATGGGAATTATTGCAAGTGTTGGAGTTTTTACCACTACTTTGCTTTTCTAAGAAACTAAGGAACATATGAAAGCCTTGCTTAAATTTGTTTGTTTCCTCTGGTTTTGTACTTAAATTATTCTTTGTTTTTTTTTTTTTTTCATCAAGTTGTTTGTTTCTGTTATTGAGTTGAACAAAGGTCTGATTCGTTGTTGATTTAATCGTTCGTATACAAATATTACCAACACTGTTACCTGATCATACAAATAATTGTATAATTTTGTTTTTGCACTATCATCAAATTGTTTGTGTAGTTATATCATAATTCTATATGCATTCATTCAAGAGGATAATGTGAAAACTGTTTTAATCGTGAAAACAATAAAAAAAGGTACAATAGAGTTATAAAGCGTACACGTACTTCATTGACGACATTTTCATAAATAATAAAAAAATTGTTGTAAATGTACCTATAACACTTTAATCTTAATATGTACCGCTTTAAATCTTATATGTATCCCTTTTTTGTGATTTTCAGCAAACTTAGGGTTTTTAGTAGATCTTTATATATATATATATATATATATATATATATATATATATATATATCCACTAAAAGCCCCACAAAAACTGAAAACTAAAAACTTTAAATATAAACGGTAGGATTTAGGAGATATAGATCAACGCTTTAAATTTAATCTGATTAAATAAACATAAATTGTGTTTGACAAACTTTCTCTTCATCATCTTCTTCTTCTTCAATTGTTTCAACATCACCATAATATAACCACATCATATCTCTTCAATTCATTTCAATTCGTCATATATGTTCTTTGATTCTTCAATTGGTTTCGTTTCAAAGAGTGAAGTCACCGCCGTCGTCACCTTTTTTCTGCCGTTGACGCCCATCCACCACCGTAGTCGCCACGACCACGCCGCTCACCGTAGTTCGATCTCGGGTTGTTTTAATTTTATTTTTTACAGTTTTCTATGTTTATTTTTTTAATTGATTGATATTATGTGTTATTCATGAGATTAAGAAATTGAAATCTTTGAGTAGAAATAGTTTGGATAAAACGGAGAAAGAGATGAAATAGTTAAAGTAGTTTAGAGAAGATAAAACTGGAATTTGGAAGATGAAGTAATGAGTGAAATAGATGAAGTTTGGAGAAGTTTTGTTGATTTCATGATAATAAGAAGTTGTTCATTTTTGCTTTTCCTTAGTTTTTTTAAGTTGTTTTTGTAATACCCCACATTTTCACGTATTTAAACAATGTATTTTTGTATTTCATATGTATAACCTTCGTATTTATTCGTATAATTTTTGTATTTTTATTAAAAATTATGTTCAATAAAAGTATTAAATAAAAAGAAATTAACAAAAATATAGTAAATAATAAAGTTTTGGTTGAAAGTATTATTTGTATTCTTAAACAGTATTTTGATGATTAAAAATATGTTTAAAACTTCTAAAAATAGTTTTTTTTTCAAGGTTTCCTAATTTACTTAGGAGTGTTTATGGGCCCCACCAAAATCCTACTTTGAGGCCTATAAATACCTTACAAAACCTAAAATTCCAAATTTTACTGATCATACTAGTCAATTAGGATTCCAAAACTTTTGAGAGAAAAAAAAGAGGGTTTAAGATCCAAAAAAAAATAAAAAAAACTTTTGAGATCCGAAAAAAAAGAAGAAAAAAAGGGAAGTCGGAATTTCGAAGAAGAAGAAATTTTTTTTTTTTGTAGCCTTGGGATCCGTGCCCAGCCGGCGCTGCCCACAGCACCACCGCGGCAGCCACCGCTGCACCGCCGGCTACCGCCGGACCCCCTCCTAGTTTGGTATAATTTTCAGCCTTTTATAAAAAAAAAATTTTTTTACTTCTTTATTTTTGATTCAATTTTACAAATTTATGATTATAATTGTGTTTAATCATGTTTTGATATAAGTATGAATTGTTTTAAGGCATGAATTAAATTTGTTGTTCATGAAATTATAAATCAGGGTTTGAAGAATTTATAAAGTTATGATTTTTATGAATTTTATGTTCTAAACTTCGATAGTATGATCATAAATTATTGTTAGGTGAATTATGATGTTGTTATTAAGTTTAGATTGACTTTTAAGGGTTTTAGACTTGTTTTATAAAGCTGTCAAAATTTTATAATAACGAATTTGAGTTGAATAAATATTATAAACATGTTTAATCATATGAAAAATTGTTCTAAAGCCTAGATTGATTTCATAAACATGTTAGTAGATTGTAGAAGTGTTTTGACATGAAATCATGATGTTTTCATAAGTTTTTCATGACTTTAAAGTTAAGAAATAAATCTGAAATTTTAATAAAAACAAGTTAAATTGAGTTTAAAGTGCCCAAATTGCACTAGTATGATCATACATCAATTCTATGATGAGATATATATATATATATATAAATTTTAGTATGTTTTATGAGGTTTAAAAGTGGTTTTAAGCATGTTTAACATGCTGTCCAGATTTTATAAATTAATTAAATAACCTTTTAAAGTATGTAAATAGCATAAATTGATCATGTAAGTAAGGTAATACATAATATGATCGATTTGTGTCATTTTCGGAAGTTTTCAAAGAGTTTTGATAAGTTTAGATTGCTGTCCGCTTTTCTAAAGTGGCATGAAAATTTTATTAAGGTTTTATAAAGTATAATTAAGTCCCGAAACAAAGTAGAGNAAGTCCCGAAAACAAAGTAGAATTGCAATAGAGAAGAAAATTGAAGTATGGAATTGAATAGAGACCAAATAAGGAATGTTTTGGACAAAGTTTCCAAATTTAGAAGTTGGTTAAGGTTGTTGTAGAATTTAGTCAACAAGATTTTTAGTTTAGCTCGGTTTTCCTTGTGTAGGAGACTTTGATTTAGTCCACTTCTAGAGTTGTGGCGGAGCACAGCTATTTTACAAGGTACGTAAATACTAAAGACAAACATAGGAGTTTAGAATGCATGCTTGAGAAATTCTTGTTCATATGAATCTTGTATGCTTGTTTTGGATCATGATCTTATATCCATGACAAGTTGTTAGTAGCATGTTTCTAATGTTAATGACATTCCATGTTAAATAGACAGTTTAACTTTTCATAAGCTTGAATTGGAATGTTCTGATCAGTATAGTTTGGCCAACAGTTTTATAAATAAAGGAAGAAGATAATTTTTAAAGTTGATTAGATATGTCATCAACAAGAAAGGTAGTAGTGAATGTGTTCACATGATTAATAGAAGTAATGAGCAATTATTTATGCATATAATATTACTCACAGTTTACTGTGTGGTCAAGAAGAAAGTAAGTTATAATGCCACTCACAGTTTAATGTGTGGTCAAGAAGAAAGTAAATTATAATACCACTCACAGTTAATGTGTGGTCAAAAAGAAAGTAAGTTGTTAGCCACTCACAGTTAATGTGTGGTACAGGAGGTTCAGTTTAATTAAAGGACTCACATAAGTTGATTTGGAATCACCCTAAAGTAAAGATAATGAATATGGTTGCTTGATTATATTCATGTCTGTATGTGACGTTGCATGAGAATCATAACAATGTTAAACCTGTTAAATCACGTAAAGTGTAAGAGGATTCGCACCAAAACTCTTGGAACGTATATACCTTGAGTATGAAAAAAGGGAGGAGTCATATGGAACAATGATCTATGACTTCTAATTGGAGTACAAGACGTTGTACTCTTTTATATTATAAATGCGCTGGATATCCGTCACCTCTGTGACACAGGTAATACCTTCTTGGAGTTGCTCCCAAGTTGGTGCCCAATAAGCCGATTTTAAAGGAAAGGAAACCCGTTCGATGCCGAATCCAAAAGTTAAATTTAATAATAATTTTATTGAGTCCATGCACATGTAATTAAGAAGGTTGTTAAAGGTAAGTTGAGTGCATGTTTTATTTCTTTTTGTTATTGCATAGTCTTTAGTAGTTATGTACTCAGCTTTGCTGACTGTTTGCTTTGTGTGCATGGCTTTTTCTTGGACTTGGCCCTACGATGACCCACTTGTGGTGAGTAGTTGTCTAGAAAAAGGAAAGCTGCAGGTACAAGTGGGCATAAGTCATTTCATGATGGGATGGAGTGAGAGCGCTTGATGTGGTTGTAATTTTACCTTATTTCAATTGCTTTCAGAGACTAAAGTTTGTTTGATTGTATGGGATTTTGAAAGACTTCTGATTATTAATTTTTGGTTTGGTTTTAAAAGGGTCATTAATATGGTTCTGAAGTGTAATGAATTTAAAGTTGATTTTATTTTAAAGTTGTTTGAAGTTTAGTTTTAAATTGTTTTTGTTTTAAAGACTTCCGCTATAGTACTTTGATAAAAGCCTTAGCCGTTATCACGGTGGCGGTAATACTTTGGTTTTTCCATATATAGTAGTTTAATAAATGTAATATCTACTTGTTTAACATGTTTTCCGGAAAAATAGGAAGTAGGAAGTTAGGGAAAATCCAGGGTGTTACAGTTTTAAATTCTGTTTTAGTAAAATTTGATTATGATGATGCATTGATGAATGATGATGATTTTGATTACTGATTTTCAGATTAGTTGTTATTCTTTAGGATAAAAAATTTAGAAGAGATGGTTTTTGTAAAGGTGATTTGGTTGGTGAAATTGGTTTGGAGATTGTGGTTGTTTTATTCTAATGTTTGTGTACTCTCCATTGATGTGATAACTCTAGCTTTGGGTAGTTAGAACAAATAAAATACAAAAAAGAGATATATTTGAGTTTTAATTCAAATAAAAGAATATTTAGAATAATAGAGATGATATTTAGAACAACAAGTTTGTTTTTTAAAACTCTACGTTGTAGCTTTTACTCATTTCCCTATGATTGTTTGCTTAACAAGTTTGTTTTTTACACTAAAAAAATATATTTATTTATATGAACACAAAAGAGATATGGTTGAGTTTTAAGAAAAATGAGAGAATATTTAGAACAATAGAGATGATATTTAGAACAACAAATTTGTTTTTTAGAACATTAGTATTTTTTTCTTCGCGAAATTTGAGGTTTTGTTGTTGTTGAAAGTACTTTCTCTCTCTTTGAGTAGAAGTAGTTTGAAGAACAGAGAGAAAGAGAACATTAGTGTTCAATTCCATTGATGTGAATAAATATCATTAGTGTTCTAAACAGTTAAGGTAGTTGCTAAGGAAGGTGTAGAAGAAGATATTTAGCTATGCCTTATTCATGAATGATTTGGTTAGTGTTCTAATGTTTGTGTACTCTCCATTGATGTGATAACTCTAACTTTGGGTATTTAAAACAAATGAGATATGGTTGTGTTTTAATACAAATGAGAGAATATTTAGAACAATAAAGATGATATTTAGAACAACAAGTTTGTGTTTTAGAACATTAGTATTTTCTCCACATTGTAGCTTGTGCTCAATTCCTTACGATTCTTTGCTCAAAAAGTTTGTTTTTTGCACTAAAAATTATATTTATTTATATGAATACAAAAGAGTTATGGTTGAGTTTTAATACAAATGAGAGAATATTTAGAACAATAGAGATGATATTTAGAACAACAAGTTTGTTTTTTAAAACATAAGTATTTTCTCTTGGTTGTAACTTATGCTCAATCCCCTATGATTATATAACATGTGTAGAATTATTTCTCTTTATGTTTTAAAAATGAGATCTATTGTGCTAAATATTGTTGCACATGTTTGAAATTTTTATACTCATGTTCTAAATATTTTGATTTTTATAAAACGCTTGTTCTAAATATTGTTGTACTTGTGTGTTTTTATAAAACACTTGTTTTATTTTATTTTAATAATATATTTTATTTGAAATTTCAGGTTATGGTGGAAGAAGTAGATAGTCAAGGTCAATGAGGAGATAACTTTGTTCCAAAATTTGAACTTTATCAATTATCGATACTTGGAGTTATGTAACACATTTATTAGTTTTTTTCATCATTTTATTAGATTTTTGAACAAATTCAAATGTATAAGTTTTTTTTGGATACTCAATTGACACACGTAATTGTCATGTAAGTGCAAAAAATATAGAACGAGGTCTCATTTCATTGCTTAAGAAAAAAGTTATAAACCTTAGTTTTGATGTATGCTCTAAAAAATATAACATATGTTCTAAAAAAAGTGACAAATGTTCTAAATTTGTCTATTAGCGTTCTGAAATAGTTCATAATTTATAATAACAATACAAAAAAAAAAAAAATCAATATATAGTTTAAAATAGTAATACATTATTGTATATTGAATTTCAATACATAATGTTATATTCAATTATATCAACACATAATAGCCATAAATGTCCTGTAAGTGGAAAACATGTGGAATGAGGGATAATTCTTTGCTTAAGAATAAAGTTGTAAATTTTAGTTCTAATGTTCTAAAAAAATATAACATATGTTCTAAAAAAATTAACAAATGTTCTAAATTTATCTGCAGGTGTTCTGAAATAGTTCATAACTTATAATAGCAGTATATACATTGTAAGTTGAATTTAATACATAATGCAAATGTTAAAACTGTTGATACGCAATAGCCATAATTATCCTATAAGGCCAAAAAATGTGCATACAAATCAAACAACTAATCATCATTTTTTAATTTCCTTTTGCATTGTTGTTGCATTTGCCACTATACAATGGTGTAATTTATTCAACTTGTGTGTTGATATCTTGGGCACAATACTCTCAACCATTTCATCTGTTCTTCCTGTAAGGAAAAAAAAACATATATTAAATACTGAAAATGTGTGTAACTCATGTTCTAAAGTCATGTTCCTATAAACTTACTAAAAACCTTATGTTCTAAACTTGACGACTAATGTTCTAAATTTTACAACTAATGTTTTCTTAATTGATGTACAATTTCATCATCCACAAAATCATACATTGAACCAAGTAGACAACCAATAATTACATGATGAAGGAGGTAAACAACAGAATGGTCATAAACTTTGTCATGGTCAACCAAATAATAGCCTCAAACCTCTAATTGTTGTTCAACTATCAAGTGAAGATTGAAAGTAGAATCTCACACATTCATGAATGGACATTGTAATTATAAAAAGATACACACATCAAAGATCAAAAGGTAAAATACATGCATCAAAGATGTATTCGACAACATAGTGACAACGGTAATGATCAAAGATACACGCATCAAAACAAAATTACAAACACACCTTGATAATACACTAGACTTAATAAGATGCGCCAATCAACCTATCCATGTTTAATCAGTAATCTAGGCAGAAATTAATTTCATCAGATCATAAAACCTAATATGAACAACATTCATCCCTAATGCACAGTCAAATTATGCATCCAAATCAATACATTATGCATCCAAATTTCATAGGATTTCAAGTTTAAAATCATTCGATCACCAAAAACATTGACTCGAATTGATTAACAATTACGAACGTTAAATCTAAAATTCAAAACATGCAACCCAAATACACCATAAAATAGTGAAAATGCTTACATTAAGCTGAGAAGTAACGGTATCCTGCTGATTAGTAGGCGTCAAAATCACCGCACCATTTGCCGATTTGTGACCGAGTCGAGCGAACGAGTTGTGTGTCGTTAACCAGGAGTACTTGTTAAACTACAAATCTTTCACCTTCAATTTCAACCGCAATTCAAACAAATTAAACACTCATCATTCAAACTTTTTTTCTCGAAAAAATTACATAAAAAGAAAAGCAAATGAAGGAGAAGACCTTGGAGAAAGGATTGACAAGTTGGAGAAACAATTGGAACACCATCATCTTCGTATCATCATCATCATCTTGTTCGCTTCGTCAATTGGTTGGTCGGTAAGTAGTTGATTAACTAGCGAAATTTGACCTCAAAAATTACGAAATTCATCAAGAAAAAAGTTAAGCAACAACAATTCAAACCAAAACAGCTAAAAATTGAAGAAAATTGCGAAAAAAAATAGAAAAAACATGTAAAGTAAAGCATATAATGTAAAATTTGAACAAATTAAAGATGTAATCGCTTACCAAAAACAAAAAATTCGAATGAAGAAGGGAGAAATTTGATGAGTTGAGTTTTAGTGATAAGTTGATGAAGTAGAAAGAGGAAGGAGAGAGAAGAAGTAGCGTGATAAAAGAGGGAGGAGAGAGAAGAAGTAGCGTGAGATTAATGAGAGGAGAGAAAAAAGATTAGGAGAAAAATTGTTTAATATAGTTTGTATTAAACGGCTGAGATTTAATTAGATCTAAATGGCTATATCCTATGGCCTAGATTACTAGTTTTTAGTTTTTAGCATAGAAAGTGGTTTTCATGAGATCTTATATATATATATATATATATATATATATAAAATATATAGAAATGATGAAACAATGAGCAATTAACCTACAAATGCTCCCTCTCTTCCTATTTGTTATTTACGTTTTCCTTTTACGCCGTTGGTTGGTTACATTTGGAATCTTTCTTGTTCTATCTATATTTTTGGACAAATTTACCCTTATAATCCTTGTACAATTCCCACACTTAAAAAATATAAAAGAGTAAAATGGAAAAAAAAGAAATCATTTCACGACAAATTCCAATTACAATATTTAAAATAAAAGAGTAAAACACATCATCACACTACATATTTCAAGTACAACTTTTACTTGTTTTCCACTTCATAACTAAGAATATTTCTCTATGATTGAAATTTCTTAATCTAACTTCATGATAACAAATGTAACAGACAAATAGGAATTGAGGGAGCACTAGTGGAGAAAATGGATTTTGCTGCGGAAGATTTGCTGTGTTTTTTTTATAACCGCAACAAATAGTGACCTTTTTATTTTACTTTTATAATCATTGAAACAATCGCAGCAAATAACCCAATCCAAAAAACCCGGCAAAAACAAGCCTTAGCCCAAGCCAATATTGTTACCCCATATAGAAACCTACTCCCTCAATTTTCCCCTCCCTTTCTTCTGATCTTTCTCCCTCTCAATCTCTCTAACCCAAATCCTTATCTTCCACCTCTTTTTACATCTCACCTCTTTCTCCCTCACTTCACCATTCTAGTTGCGGATCTCTCTCATTCTCTTCCTCCACCATTCTTTCCTAAGAAACACATGAGAGGTAAAATTCTTGTATCTTTTTTCCGGTTTTAAATTAGTTGTTTTTCATGAATTCTGTTTTTTTTCCCTTTTTCTGAGTTTGAAGGACTAGTGAATGAGGAAGAGAAACTATAGGTAATTTGGCGATGATGGTTGGTTTTTAGGGGGTTATTTGAGTTTTTATTGTTCCGATTTATGTTGATCTAATTTGATCCATGTTGTTTTTATTTATGTGATTGTTGTTTGTTCTTCTTCAATTGTTATTAGTTTTTTCGATTGTTGTTTTTTGATGTTGGTTCGACAGTTTTTTGTTGTTGTTGTTGTTGTTGTTGTTCGCTGTTGATTCGACTATTGTTATTTGTTGTTGTTTTGACTATTGTAGTTTTGGTTTTGATTTAGGGTCAGTGTTTCTGTTTGGTAGTAGATTTGGGTTTGGGGTTTGTGTGACTTAGTGAATGTTTAGTAAATCACAGTTAGGATTTTGGGGGGTAATTCTGTGTTGGGGTGGGTTTGCGTGAGTGTGCAAATGACTGTGAGTGAGTGAACTAGTGAGTGACTGACTGTGAACTTTTGAGAGTGAGTGAACTGCTGAGAGATTGTGATTGTGAGTGTGAACTAGTGAGTGAGTGCGTGTGAATTACTGAGAGTGAGTAAGTGAGTGCGTGTGAGTGTGAGTAAGTAAGTGCGTGTGAGTGTGAGTGTGAACAAGTGAGTGTGAGTGAGTTTGTGAGCAACTGAGTGTAAGTGTGTGTGTGAACAATTGAGTGCGAATCTGAGTGCGACTTTGATTGATTGATTGATTGAGAATGAGCGAGTGAGTGAGTAAATCATCACATCTCAGTAGCTTACATTACATAAACAATTAAGCTCTTGATGATTTATTCTTAATTTTTTTGTAACTTAAATGTTTTATCATGGGATTTTCATAATACATAAACAATTATTGTTGTTTTTTATACATTAGTTTCATTTTATCATGGGTTTTCAATTGATTATTGTAGATACTTACATTTGGTCCCACCTAAAAGGTCGATGATTAATGTGTACCACGTCGAAACAAGTCCAACTTGTAACAATTGATTGCTTGAAATGATAAATAAATAAATAAATAAACAAAACCATTACCGTACATGACTAACCGATGATAAGTTCTGATGGCCGAATTGCGCTTAAGTTAATTTCTTTAATTATTTTCATTATTATTATTATTATTATAATTATTATAATTTCATTTTGTTACTTTATTTCGTTTCATTTTATTATTTTATTTCATTTTTTTACCTTTTACTAATTTTATTTTTATTTTATTATTTCCAAAATTTTAAAATAAATTAAGCGCACAAACATGACCAAGTACGACGAACCTTCTAGAATATTCTAGAAGGATCTGTATAGAATAAGGTAGCTTTAGATAAATGGAAGCGTAAGAGGTGGTTTACTGAAGTGGATTTCGGAATATGGAAGTGAATGTCGGAAATATGGAAGTTCAAAAATTCGATCTTGCGAGCGTATGGACGCCTAGTGGGCGCCCGAACGCTAAAGAAGTTTTAATATTGAAATGAAGGAAAAAAATCAAGAACTTCAAAAAAACTGCAGCACGAGCGCTTGAGGAGCGCCACAATGCCTGAGGAGCACTGCAACGCTCAGCACGAGCTCCCAAGCCTCGAGGAGCACTGGCGCTCGCTCGAGCACTCGTCTGACGCTCCTATACTCAATTTTCCTTCTCTAAGGACTATAAATACGTGACCCTTTTTGGCCATTCGCCAATACTAACACTCTCAAACTTTGTGCATATTCTGTCGAACTTCATGCAGCTTCTCTCTCTATTCTCTCTCTCCATGAAAATAATTTCTAAGCCAAACTTAAACACAATTAAGAATTATTAATTACCTTAAAACACATTATTATCATTAAATATTTTAATTTTAGTTCTTCTTCAAGAATTCAATTAAGAACGTTATTTTGACTGCCGCATGCAAGGTACATCAAACGAGGCCGACATCATCAACATCTTCATATTGAATTCTCCAAATTGAGTTTGTTTGTTAATTTTAATCGCTTTATTAGATACTTGACAAGTTTAATTAAATTCATGAAATATTGATTAATTATGGATTGACTTTAATTAAAACCAACTTTAAGTAGAAACATTAATTAGGTTGTTTATGTGATTTTCATGCTATTTGTTCACATAAAATTAATGTTTATTTACAAGACATGAAAAGCATGTTCTTATATAAAATAAACATAAATCTTGGACAACTGACTTAAGTACCTTTAATTTTGATTAATCCTAAAGTGATCACCCAATGCATGTTTAGCAATTATGTGTGCATTAAATAAACTCGTCTAATAAATCCCTATGTGTTTTAGGATTAAACCGGAAATATGGTTGTTATAATTCAATATTATAATTGTGAAATTTCATATGAGACCAAGTAGAGACCGGTATATGCGGGGGAACATTCTGAACTACTTTGTCCTTACCCTCGCCCCCGAATCTAGAGGTATGAGACCTTCTTATCCTTTGCGTCAATTTGCCTTCGGGCTAGACATAATGGGGTTCCGTGAGCTCCCGAAAAGAGCACAGTGGAGACTTTTCTACTTGGGTTTTGAGCTTCTAGGCTCACTCCCTAAACCAAGCATACTCATACTATGCAAAACAAACTAAAAACATTTGATGTCCGTAAAAAGGGAAAGTGGGCCCACAAAAGCCCCGGGTCCACAGTTTGGCGACTTCACTGGGGATATTCCCTTGATTTCAAGGGAGAGTGGACAAAACTCAAAAATCTGATAACTTCATAATTATAATATTAAATTTGTTTATTAGTCATAATGCATGCAATTCCCATGTGAGAGTATTTGCTTTAGGATTCACGTCTCTTGAAGTATGTTCTATACTTGAGACAACCCCAGGAGACTTCTTTTAAGGATGGTTAGGTGTACTACCTAGGACTATACCTTAATTGAAATCCATCCCAACCATGACGAGTGACCATTGACCTATGTGACTCACAATGGATGTCCCACTTAGATCACCACTAAGCTGCGGTGTGTATATTTTGGACACACCCTAGGCATGATACCTTTTGGATACCTTAAGCATACCTTCTAAGAACCTTGTCTAGGTATGGGAATAACGTCATGCATAGCTGTGCTATGTGCGATGTGCCACATGAATCTATGTGCTTGCTTGTGTGAATATTTTCTTGGGAGTCTAGCTTTCATACGACCTTGTTAACTTAGAGAGTCGCATTGTAGACTACGGTTGCTTATTGCATTAACTAAAAGTTGCATATAAAACCCCTATAGGTTGCATATTCATATTGTAAATGTATCTTCATTATCACATAATAAAGATCAAATCAAAGGATGATGAAATATTATGCATCATACATTCATATCGACTTAGGAAGCAACCATGATAGGCCATGCATGTGTCACCAATAAAACAAGTAAAGTTCTAAAGGTTCATTATTGCTGGATAGGTCATGCACGAGTCAAGTCAACTACTCCGCTTGGTTGGATTAGAAAGCGTGGTACAAGGCTAGTTCGAAAAGACTCTTCGGGTTACATCCAAGCTCAACAAGGGTCAACACAATCCAATTTTTCCATGGGCGATCAAGACTTTACAAGCACACTTGATAAGATGGCCTACAACATTGCTCAATTAACTCAAGTCTTTGGTGCCATGTTGTAATACCCCATATTTTTACGTATTTTAAGAATGTAATTCCATATTTTATTTGAGTATTTTTAGTGTTTTTATTGAAAAATAAAGTTAAATAAATAAATTAAAGAAAGAAAATATAATGAGTTGTTACCTAAAATAATTATTTTTATGTTTTCTAAAGTTTATAAGTTATCTTTATTTCACTTTAAATTTTATTAAATATTTTAAGAAATTTCTAATTTTAGAATTTTCAAAGTTTCCTTAATTGTTTTATAACGAGGGTGCAAAAGTAATTTCAAGCATTAAGGGTATTAATGTAATTTCACTAAGACCTAATATGAGCCCTTAAACCTGAATTTTCAAATTTAAAAAGTATAGTTGTGATTTAGGATTTCAAAAAAGAAGAGAGAGAAAAAAATAGAATGGTGCGAAAAAAAACCAACAAAGCCTTCTTCGTCGCCTGTCCCCTCGACCGAAACCACCTCAATGCCGACCACCACCTGCACGCCAGTGCCACTCCCTCACTTGCCGTCGCAACGAATGGCAGCCTCACCGGCCACCTCCTCCCCTTTTTAGTATTTTTTGAGCCCTTATAAAAAAACTTTTCTCCTATTTTCTTTTTAGTTCAATCTTGCATATATTCATGTTTTATAATTATGTTTAAGCATGTTTGATAGTTTTAATCATGTTTTACAGTTTATGATCGTATTTTAGAATTAAAATCCACGGTTATAAATTTGTTCATGAAATTATAAAAATTAGGGTTTATAAAGTTTATGAAAATTATTAGTTTTATGATTTTTAATATTCTAAACTTTCATATTATGATCATAGATTGTTGTAGTATTAATTTGTGATGATTCTATGAAGTTTAGATTTGTTTTTAAAGGTTTTAAAGTAAATTAATACTGCTGGCATGTCAAATTTTTAAAAAGCATGAAAATTAAGAGTAAAGAAACTATGAACATGTTTTTGAGTATAAAAAATTATTTTAATGCATAGATTATAAGTATGTTGATACTATAAGGTTCTAAAAGTGTTTTATGCTTGAAATATAAAATTTTGGAAAATTTCATAAAAATAATCCCAACTATGGGCGTTCATCTAATAAAAGACCGAACTTTGATTAATCCAAAAATGGACCCATCTTTCATGCTCATTTTCCAATTTTGGACCCTCCTTGAATTTTAACCTATAAAACCAAGTAAATTTTATTAATTATCCGGTTTTTTCTTAACATTTGGAGGTTTCGGGTGGAAGGGATGGTTATGGTGGTGGTTTCAGGTGGTCCTGCTTAAGCAAATACCGGATAATTAGCAAGATTCACTTGATTTTACAAGTTAAAATTTAAGAGGGTCCAAAATTGGAAAATGGGTATGAAAGTTGGGTCCATTTTTGGATTAATCAAAGTTCGGTCTTTTATTAGGTGAACGCCCATAGTTGGGATTATTTGTATGAATTTTTCCT
>PYUH01000250.1:437608-467689 GCA_016808085.1 Suaeda aralocaspica | reverse complement strand
GGAAAATTTCATAAAAATAATCCCAACTATGGGCGTTCATCTAATAAAAGACCGAACTTTGATTAATCCAAAAATGGACCCATCTTTCATGCTCATTTTCCAATTTTGGACCCTCCTTGAATTTTAACCTATAAAACCAAGTAAATTTTATTAATTATCCGGTTTTTTCTTAACATTTGGAGGTTTCGGGTGGAAGGGATGGTTATGGTGGTGGTTTCAGGTGGTCCTGCTTAAGCAAATACCGGATAATTAGCAAGATTCACTTGATTTTACAAGTTAAAATTTAAGAGGGTCCAAAATTGGAAAATGGGTATGAAAGTTGGGTCCATTTTTGGATTAATCAAAGTTCGGTCTTTTATTAGGTGAACGCCCATAGTTGGGATTATTTGTATGAATTTTTCCTAAAATTTTAACAAGGTTTTGTTGAGTTTTGAATTAAAATATATTGCAGTAAATTTTTATTAAAATGTGTTCATGCATAATAAAATTAAGTAACACATGAAATAATACGTTATAATTGTTTTTAACAAACCAAAATATTATATAATGATCATAGGACATGAATCTAATGTTTTAGGGTCAAACTATAATATTTAGAAAGGTTTTAAGGAGTTTTTAAGCAACTTTACAAAGTTGCCATTTTAAGAAAATTATCGAAAATTAAGTGTTTTGCAAAGGAAATATTAAAATAAGGTATGGAATTGAATAGAAACCATATTGGGAAGGTTTTGGACAAGTTTCCGATGTAAATAGTTAGTTTAGAGTTGTTGTAGAAGTTAGTCAACGTGGTTTTAATTAGTTTTAATTTTTCCTATGTAGGAGAATTCAAGTTAAGTGATTTCTAGAAGTAGTGGCGGATCAACGTCATAACACAAGGTATGTAAGTACTAAAGGCAACTATATAAATAGTGTCAATGCTAGATTTGTGATTTTCCATGCTATGTGTTACAGACACAAAAAGTTGATGCTTGGTTGACTTGAGATGACTTGTGTGAGAATTTATGTTAGCATGATTGTATGAAAAGTATGTTTTGTTTACCAAGTTGACTTTCCGTATTTATATTGCTATTATTACCTCATGAAATTAGGAATGTTAAATTATTTTGGAAGTTTTGACTAGTGGTCAATAAAGAAGAAAGGAAAAACAATTTAGTTGACTAATTACTTGATCAGCAAGAAAGGTAGTTAGTGAATTTATATTCACATATTTAATAGAAGCAAATGCGCAAATAATTAGTCACTCACAGTTAATGTGTAGTAAAGGAAAGTTTAATGAATAAAGGACACACAAAATTAATCTTAGAATCACATTATAATAAAGATAATTAACATATTGTTGCTTGTTACTATGTATGCTTCTATGTGATTTTTTGTGTGAGTCATAACATTTGTTAAACCTGTTAATCATGTGAAGTGAAAGAGGATTTGCACCAAAACTCTTGGAGTGTATATACCTTGAGTATGAACAATGGGGGGAGTTATGGGTATATATATTGTACTTCTAATCGAGGTACAAGACGTTGTACTCTTTTATGTTTTTAAATACGCTGGAACTTCATCAGTTAATGTGACATAGGTAATACCTTCTTGGAGTTGCTCCCAAGTTGGTGCCCATTATGGAGATTGTTAAGGAAAGGAAACCCGTTCGATGTGAAATCCAAAGATTTAAAAATAACAAATAATTTTTAATGTGTTGAGTCTATGTACAGGTATGTAGTGATGACAATGGTAAGAGGAATGTGTTGTTTAATCTTTTATCTTATTTTGTTGTCAATTATGTTTTACATAGTCTTTAGTATTTATGTACTTAGCTTTGCTGATTATGTGTGTTTGTGTGCATGGCTTTGTCTTTGACTTAGCCCTACAACGACCCATTTCGATGGCGAGTAGTTTTCTAGAATAAAGAGAAAGCTACAGGTACAAGGGGGCATAGTCAATCATGCAGGGATTGAGTGATGAGAGCTTGCATTTTTGTTTTCTTAGCTTATGTTGACTTGCTTGTTATTTATTGTTATTGTTCACTTTCATATTTTCAAAGTTAAAAGTTTATTTGGTTTTAAAGGGCCGTTAATACGATTCCAAATTGTATTAAATATTTATTTTGAATTTGGTTTGAAAGTTCTTTTGGAGTTTTTATTTAGTTTTAAAATATAAGACTTCCGCTGTAGTACTTTGATAAAAACCTTATCCCGTTATCACAGTGGCAATAATAGGTTGGTTATTCCTAGTTTAGTAGGAAGATTATTTATTATTTTTCTACTTTATTTATTTACATATTTCCGGAAATTGAAAGGAGAAAGTTAGGAAATTCCAGGGTGTTACAAATGGTATCAGAGCTTAGTTCTCGAAATAAAATAAATTATTATTTTGGGGGCACCCTAAGTTTTATTTTGGGTAAAAGGAATTTCTTTTTCTAAAAGGTTGATGAAAATGGAAAATTTTCTAAAAATAGTAATTTCCAAAATGAAAAGATTTGAAAAATAAAAAGTTTTAAATTACTTACATGTGCAGGTATGCAGGGAGTTCAGGTGTGCTATTATGTGTTATTGCTTTCATAACATATGGTGAGATTAGTCAGGAAGTTTGGGCATGTAGGATAGACTTTATTTCCTTCATGCTTTTAAGTGAATGTTTGAAAATGTTGCTTATGTGGATAGTTATGTGTAGAAGAAATTGTTAGTTATCCACCAAACCATTTGTTGTGGAATTGTTTAGCTTGGTTTGTTGCGTGGGACGGATGTCCCATTAGTTTTAAGTGTCGTTGTAGGATGTTGGATCATTTTCTTAGTAAGGAGACTTAGTTGGGAACTTTGAAGAAAAAGGACTTTCAAAGTCCACCTTTGTATGTATGAAAGATTCGTTTCTATTGTTCGTACATGAGTGTGGTGCTGAATCAATAGGAGTGGGATCAACCTGATCGTGTGTCTGCTTTGATTGTGAGTTGTTTGCCTGACCGTCCACCTTATGGAGAGATAAACGCAAAGTTCGATGACTTTCATTTCGTTTGAGGACTACTGTAGACACCTATATTTGGTCCCACCTAATGGCCGATGATTAAAGTGTATCACATCGCTACAAGTCCAACGTCTAAAAATCAATTGTGTGAAAAACGCCTAATTTTGTGTCGGAAGTCAGTCATTCACCTATTTGGTCCCCACTCCAAAATCTATACGGAGGTCCTGCTGCCCGATCAGCGGGCGGGGGTCCAAGGGTGAAACTCCCTGGTTAGGGGGTTAGGGGGGTAATGCCCCCAAACTTTTTGAAAACTCTAAAAACATTGTCAGAATAATCGATGATGAGTTATGATGGTCGAAATGCGCTTAAATTAATTTTCTTATATTTATATTTTATATTGATATTTATTTTTATACTTCATTTTCTCATTTTCGTTTTCATTTCATTTATTTTCATTTTATTTCATAATTCACTTTTTAATTTAATTTCGAAAATAAAAGAAATTAATTTAAGCGTATGAATGTGACTGGATTCGACGAACCTTCTAGAAGGATTTGTTCGGTTTATGGAAGTGTGTACATTGTATTATGGAAGTGAATTTCGTAAAATTTCATAACATATTGAAATATTTCGGTTTATGTAAGTAAATATACGAATTAAGGAATCTTTGGAGATCTACCGCTTGAAAATCATAAATTAGGAGGTCGAGCGCCACAACGCAAGGGTGGCGCCCAGACACCTAGCTAGCACCCAGGCGCCCAAGGGGCCTGTGCCATAGCGCTCACTAGGCGCCCTGGCGCCCATCTTGAGTGCCCAACCGTAGGTGGGGGGCCCTGGCACACACCTCTGTGCGCTACGGCTCTCTTGCTTACGTCACTTCAAACCCTATTTATACCCCCTCCTCCGACCTTCATTAAAGATTTCAGCTTATTCATTCGATCCTCAACTAACACATTCTCTCTCTACTTCATGTCTTTCTCCCTCTAAAACTCTCTCTTGATTTTTGTGCCATACCTCAACAGTCATACGTTTCTCTTCCTTTCTCCCACAAATTACTTCTCAGCTAACCTTCATCAACCAAAATATAATTTTACACTTATTAATATTAATATTATTATCAATATTATAATCATTATTAATTAAAGTTATTTAAGCATTCAAGAAAAGAAGTTGTCGATGATTGCACATAAGGTACTTCTAATAAGGTCAACAACATCGAAATCATCATATTGAGTTCTTCAAAGAAGTTAGCTTGCATGAATATGTGTTTTTAACGCTTTATTAGATCATCGACATATTATAATTAAATTAATGTAATCTTGATTAATTGATGATTCGACCTTAAACTAAAATCAATCTTAAGTAGAAACCTTGCTTTAGGTTTTATGTAATTCATGCTAAATGTTTAATTCTTTCAATCACATATAATTCATACTTAGCTTTAAAGACCTGAAAGCATGTTTCAACTAAACGAAGATTAAAATCAACTTAATCCTAAAGCGATCACCCATGCAAGATAAATCAGAAATTATGTGTGCATTAACTAAAACCCGCCTAGCCTTATTTCCATACGTGTTTGTAGGTCTAAACCAAAAATATGAATGTTATAATTCGATAATATGATTGTGAAATTACACATGAGAATAAGTAGAGGCCGCTATACACGGGGGGACATAGTGAGCTACTATTGTCCTTACCCTCGTCCCCGAATCCAGAGATATGAGACCTTCTTACCCTTGGTTTTCATCTTTGCCCTTAGGCTATGACCTAATCGGGTTTTGTTAGCTCCCGAAAGGAGGACGGTGGTGACTTCTCTACTTGGGTTTTGAGCTTCTAGACTCACTCCCTAAGCCAAGCATACTCACACTATGTAATCAAACTAACACGACATTCAATGTCCGTAAATAGGGAACGTGGGCCCCTAATCCCTCGGGTCCAACACTACCAAATTATGCTAAGTATAAGGATCAAAATGGTCAATGAGGTTATGATTGGAGGTACTTAGAAGACTATATTGAAAAGAAGGAGCAAGAGTTTCTAAAGTCAAATTCAGGCAAGCAGTCCCTATCCATGTCAGTCCCAAATGATCAAGAGAATGCTGCAATGAGTGAAAATGAACCTGCACCAAGTTCTCCAGGTTGTGTTTCGAGGGATAGTCAATGATATGAGATAGGGGATGCAGATTAAGTGATACCAATGTTTGTGGACTTAATGATTGATTCTGAAGAAGAAGAAGAACATGAACTTGATCTCGAAGAGGAAATAGATGAAGATATTGAGGAAAATTTGGAGGATGATGTTGAAGATGACTTTAAGGATGATCCTGAGTTCATACCTGAGAAATATGTGATGTCTAAGGGCGAGCAGGATAATGTTAATGTTTGAAATTCTTTGTTAGGAACACGAGTTTAGTTTAAATTTATGTTGTCTCGTATTGTTAAGATTTAGGGATGTTGGACCTTTTAGATTATTATTTCCTTTGAGAATAAGTGGCAATAAGCCATGAGAAACTTTTAGTAAACTAAGCATAAGATAACTCTTATGAGAATAATCGAATAAAATGAGTCAGCTTTTACAGAATTGTGTCTTAAGTAGAGAAAAACCCTGGGAATTTTTTTAATTATTATGTGCTTTTTTTTTACTTGAATGGTTGTGTAAACAATCAAACCTAAGTGAATCAACAGCTCTATAGGAATAGAAATTTCCTTTATGAGTCGAATTGAAAAGGTTCTTTCATGCTAAATTATATTTTTTGTGTTGTTCTAACTTAGAGTTAGGCATAGTTTAATAGAAATGTCTTTTCCACTACAGGAGAGATAGGATGACTGAGCATAACAACAATCAACTAAATGATGTAGTGAGGCTATTGGTTACTGTAGCTCAATAGTTAGCCGCTAGAGGAAATGGTAATGGAGGCGACCTCGTTAGGGAATTTTTCAAGAAAATTGGTCAAAGTAAGCTGCCTACATACGAAGGATAACCCAAACCAACTGTTTTGGAGGGATGGCCGAGAGAGTTCAACAAGCTGTTTGGTGCTGTTAAGTGTGTAGAAGAACCCAAGGTAAATCATGCAGTTTAATACTTGAGGGGAGAAGCAGATCTTTGGTGGTCATAGAATGAAGCTGTGATCAGGGCGTGTCTAGGATTCAATTTCACTGTTTTTCAGGAGCAAATTTGCAACAAGTTTTACCTTGTTTTCCTTTAAAAGCCAAAAGCTGATGAGTTTTTGGAGCTTAAGATGGGGAGTATGTTAGTTACTGAGTACTACTCGAAGTTTATAGGATTGTCTAGGTTTGCTAAGGAGGCTGTATTAACGGAGAAGGTAAAGGCTAATCGTTTTGAAAGAGGGGTGCCTATAGATATTCAGTTGCAACTAGCCAGATAGGTTTTTGAGTCGTTGAATGAGTTATATGGTAGGGTTGCACATTTTTATGCCTTAGACCAGAAAAAGAAGGAGATACTGAAAGAAGGTGAGACGAGGGAGAAAAGAAAGGATGGTGGAGGAAACTTTAACCAACAAGGGAGTCACGGTGGATTTAAGAAGCCTCGTTTCAACAAAAATTTTCAGGGGAATAAAGGCAACTTTGGATAGCCTGCAAATGGAAATAGGAATAGGGTGTAGATGGCTAATCAAGCTGGTCATGTGTACTTCTGCAAGAAGTTTCCTAACAATTATCTAGGCAAGGATTATGCTGGAAACCTGGTGAGTTACCGGTTTTGCAACAAGCTTGGACATCATGAGTATGAGTGTTTCCCCAAGGGCAAGGGAAAGGAAGGACAAGGGTCACAGTTCAAGGAAAGTTCAACACGAGTTCAGCAGAAGGGTTTCCAAGGAAATATGGAGGAAAGGCAATGCAACAAGCTCAGAATAGAAATGTAAGTGGCAATGGAGGAGGCCAGGCTAAGACCTTGAATGCTGGAAAGCAGAATGTGATGGCATGAAGTGAAGCGGATGCTAGTAAGGATGTGATTACTGGTACTTTCTCTATTCACACTTTTTCTGTTAAAGTTTTGTTCGATTCTGGTGCAACATATTCTTTAGTATCCTCTACAATTTTGGAAAAGTTAGTGCCTATTTTGGGAAAAGTAGATACAATAGATATGTCGATAGTGTTACCATCAGGACAAGAAGAACAGTGTTGAAGGAGATTTTTGGATGTTCCGATTGAAATAGAGGGAGTGGAGTTTAAGGCTAACATAATCGAGTTTGAGTTGGGTGACTTAGAAGTGATCCTAGGGATGGATTGGTTGAGTGAACATAAGGTTGAGGTTTTATGTGAGCCGCAGAAAATCTCGTTAGTTAAAAAGGGTAAGAAGATGAGCTATTGGAGGGCAGGAAGGCCGAAACACAACAAAATAGTGTTAATAATGAGGTTTGCTAGGTATGTGAATAGAGGTTTCCCAATCTACTTTTGTAGTGGGAGGGATATAGATCATGTCGAGTCTTCTCAACCAGAGGACATTGAGGTATTGAGGAATTTGTTGGACATGTTTCCGGAGGAGATTCTAGGAATACCACCAAAGCGAGAAACCAACTTCACCATAGATTTTGTGCCAGGAATGGCACCCATTTCCAAGGCACCTTATAGGATGGCACCTACGGAAATGAGCGAGTTGAAGGAGTAGTTGTAGGATTTAATAGAGAAAGGTTACATTAGGCCTAGTGCTTCACCTTGGGGACCGCCAGTGTTGTTTGTGAAAAATGAGGATGGGAGCATGAGATTGTGTATCGACTATAGGGAGTTGAATAAGGCGACGATCAAGAACAAGTATCCTTTACCAATAATTGATGACTTATTTGATTAGTTGAAAGGAGCTATCGTGTTCTCAAAGATCGATTCAAGGTCAGGATACCACCAATTGAGAATTGCTAATGAGGATATATAAAAGACGGCTTTTTCGTACGAGGTATGGACACTATGAGTTCACTGTTATGCCTTTTGGGTTGACGAATGTGCCAGCAATTTTAATGGACATAATGAATAGGATCTTTCAACGGTTTTTGGAGAAGTTTGTGGTAGTGTTTATTGATGACGTTTTGGTGTACTCTAAGTGCAAGGAAGAGCATGTGGAACATTTAAGGACAATTTTGATGACGCTGAGGGAGAATAAGTTGTTTGCCAAATTCTCAAGGTGTGAATTTTGTTGGACAAAGTCGTATTTTTTGGAACATTTTGTGTCAAAAGAAGTTGAGGTAGATCCAGCCAAGATCGAAGCAGTGAAAGAGTGGCCTACACCTAAGACAGTGTCAGAAGTGCAAAGTTTCTTGGATTTAGCAGGGTAGTAAAGAAGGTTGAGGAAGGACTTTTCGAGGATCGCTAAGCCGATGACATCGTTAATGAAGAAAGATGTAAGTTTGTTTAGAGTGATAAGTGTGAGGATGCATTTCAGACTTTAAAGGAGCGTTTGACTACGGTTCCAGTGCAGACATTGCTAGATGGTAGTGGTTCTTATGACGTGTATAGTGCTGCTTCTAAATATGGTTTGGGATATGTTTTAATGCAAAATAAAAAGGTGATTTGGTATGCTTCGAGACAGCTGAAGCTGTACAAAGCAAACTATCCCACCCACGATCTCAAACTAGGAGCGATAGTGTTTGCCTTGAAGATATGGAGACACTACTTATATGGAGTGAAATGTAGAATCTACACGGATCACAAGAGCTTAAAGTACTTCTTCACTCAAAAGGATTTGAACATGCGACAAAGGAGATAGCTTAAATTGATCAAGGATTATGATTTAGATATCCAATAAGATGAAGGGAAGGCCAATGTGGTAGTGGATTCTCTATTTCGTAAAATGAAGCATAGAGTGAATTTTCTAGCGGTCGTGGATGAACTGTGTAGAGACATGGAGAGGATGAATTTAGAAATAGTGAAAGAGGGATCATTGGAAGGAATTCTTTGTACTCTTAGTATCCAACCAACAGTGTTTGAATAGATCAAGGAGAACCAGGATGGAGATGTGAAACTGGATAGAATAACGGAGAAATTGAAGGGAGGAAAGTCTAAGGACTTTAAAATCCATGATGATGGAAGTTTAAGGTATAAGGGAAGGTGGTGTGTACTAAAGATATGCGAAAAATTGAAAAGGAAGGACCATATTTAGTTCACCTCGGAGGTGATAAACTGTATAAAGATTTGAAATAGGTGTATTGGTGGCCTAGAATGAAGAGGGAAGTAGCCTAATTCGTGAGTAAGTGTCTTACTTGTCAAAAGGTGAAATTTGAGCATAAAAGTCCACAAGGAGAGGTTCAACCGCTTGATATCCCAAGATGGAAGTGGGATTGCATAGCGATGGATTTTGTAACCTACTTGCCAAAGTCAAGGAAACAAACTGATACCATATGGGTTGTGGTGGATAGGCTTACTAAGTCAGTGGTTTTTATACCGATGATGGAGACTTGGAAGATAGAACAACTTGCAAAGGCTTACATAAAGCATGTTGTGAGATTACATGGAGTACCAAAAGATATCGTGTCAGATAGGGATTCTAGGTTTCTTTCGAAATTCTAGAAAAAGTGTCCAAGACAACTTTGGTACAACGTTAAAAATGAGTACAACTTTCCATCCACCAACCGATGGACAAACAGAGAGAACCATATAGACTGTAGAGGACATTCTGAGAGCTTGTATAATGGATTTTCAAGTTAATTGGGAGGATTGTTTGGATTTGATCAAATTCTCATATAACAACAGCTACCGTGCAAGTATTGGCATGGCACCTTTTGAGGCCCTGTATGGAAGAAAGTGCAGAAGTCCCTTATGTTGGAGTGACATAAGTGAGACAGTAATTCTAGGATCTCAGTTGATTGAAGAAACTAGTAATAAGGTAAGAGTAATATAAGAAAAGTTTCAAGCTGCACAGGATAGGCAGAAATCCTATGCAGACGAAAAAGTCAAGAATTCGTGTTCAAAGTTGGTGACTAGGTGTTACTAAAAGTATCACCGATGAAAGGTGTGATGAGGTTTGGGAAGAAAGGAAAGTTAAGCCCGAAGTACATTGGACCTTATGAGATCTTGCAAAGAATTGGAAAGGTCGCATATAAACTAGTGTTACCAATGGATTTGAGCAAAGTTCACAATTTATTTCATGTATCTCAATTAATAAATTATGTAATGGATATGTCACATGTGTTATAGCATGAAACGATAGAGTTAGACCAAAAGTTTAGCTTATGATGAAAATCCAATCAAAATACTTGATAGTAAGGTTCGTGATACTCGTAGGAAAAGTGTCAAAATAGTGAAAGTGTTGTGGTGTTACCAAGAAAATGAAGAAGCAATATGGGAAGCTGAGGATACGATGAGGGAAAAGTATCCAAAGTTATTTCATGTTAGTAAAGTTACGGGGACGTAAATCGATTCTTAAGGAGGGTAGAGTGCGATAGAATTTCGCATGTTTTTCCCTTAAAATTTGCATATTTTTTTACGTTTTTTTTATTTTTAGCAAAGTTTTATGGAAATTTCATGATTGTTTCGTAAAGTTGTCAAGGATATGTCTAAGTAAGTGTCTAAAGTCTACATCTTAGGATAAAAATGAAGAGTTTTGAAACAAATGCAGTATGTATTAAAGTTCCATACAATAAATTTACACAAGTTTCAGGACGAAACTTCTTTTGAAGGGGATAAACTGTAATATCCCATATTTTTACGTATTTTAAGAATTTAATTCCATATTTTATTTCATTATTTTTAATGTTTTTATTGATAAATTAAGTTCGATAAATAAATTAAAGAAAGAAAATTTAATTAGTGGTTACTTAAAATAATTATTTTTATGTTATCTAAATTTTATAAGTTGTTTTTATGTCACTTTATATTTTATCAAATGTTTTAAGAAGTTTCTAAATTTAGATTTTGCAAAGTTTCCTTAATTGTTTTAAAATGAGGGTACAAAAGTAATTTCAATTAATAAGCAATTCGATGAACCTTCTAGAAAGGTTTATTCGGTTTATGGAAACTCTAGGTTATGGAAGTGAATAAATTGTTTTATGGAAGTGAATTTCGTATTATTTCATAATATATTGAAATAATTCTATTTATGGAAGTAAATATACAAAATAAGGAAGCTTTGGAGATTCACCGCGTGAAAATCAGAAAATTAGGGACTCGAGCGCCACAACGCAAGGGTAGTTCCCAGACGCCCTGCGCCTAGACCTGATCAAGAGTAGCCCGGTCCAGCTCTAAATTTGACGGGCTTTAATTTGGTCAGCAAAAAATAGGCCCGGCCCGATGAGGTGGTCAAGTGAAGCAGGCCCGAATTTTTTAAAAACCGGGCTTTGGTCATAGTGTAAAACCCGCAGCCCGGCCCGACCCGAAAATTTAACAACATTAAAAAAAAAAAAAAAAAGAAGAGAAGGTAAAAAGGAAAAAACCCTAAGGCCTAAATACTTCATTGCCTCACTCTTCCTATCTTCTTCTCCTTTCTCCTTTATTCTCCTTCACTCAAATTAGAATAATTCATCCTTTCAAAAAAAAAAAAAATTGAATAATTCATCTTCCAATCTTCCATTGATCCATTATTCCATTCTTCTTGCCTTGTCAAATCTCAACTTATATTTTTAAGGTATGTTTGTTTTCTTCTACAAGTTTTATTATTTGGTATTTGATTCAAGATTTGATGATTACCTTGATTTGTATGTTGTAATTTGACTATTTGTGCTAAATTTTGTGACTTTGTACATAAATAATACGCTTTTTTTTTATTACTTTATTTCTTCTTAAGTTCAAATTTTTTAGGGCTTTTAATTTTTATATTGGTTTTTTGATTTTTTTAATTTTTAACATTACGTTTTTTTTGTTTTTTTATTTTAATTTTTTGGTTTTTTTTTTATTATTTTTAAAGTTTTGGTTTTAGATTATATTCAAGATTTGATGATTTAGTGTTGTGATTATTGAATTCGACAGTTTGTTTGTGTTTTAATTAGAGTAATTAGTAATTAAGCTAGAAGAGTATTTGTTGCTGTCACAATCTAGTGGAATTAAATATTATTTGTTTAGATTTGGTTTTTGTGATTGATTATAGTTTTCACTACTAAATCAATGTCTTAATCATTGCGAAATGTTTAGATTTGATTTTTGTGATTGATTATAGTTCTTTACTTTGTTTTGTTGTTCTGTTTGGGTAGTATTATAAAAACTGATTTTTTATTTTTGTTCCCGGATTATTATTTTAATTGTTATGATGATGTTTTGGGATTATAAATGTTTGTTCCTGGTTTTTATAATGGTTTTTGTTTGGTTTTGTTCCTAATTATTTCTGGTTATTTTTGGTTTTAATTATTTTTTATTATTTTCTGATTATTCCTGATTATTTCTGGTTTTTATTATTTTTTTATTCCTGATTGTTTTTGGTTTTGTTTGGTTTTTATAATGGATTATAATGGGTTTTTTTTATCTATTTCTGATTTTAAGTTTTGTTTTGTTTACTAGTGTGATCAAAATGGTGAAGTCTTGTAGTAGTAAAAAAAGCCAATTGAATCGATACAAGGTGATGAAGAAGATGATGATGTTGTTATGTTAGAAGCCAATCCTCAACGACATGAAGAGGTTAAGGTTGGTCCTGGGTGACTCATAGTGTGGAAGGACATGGAGAAGTTGGAGCCTACTGATAAGAGCGAAACTAAGCAAGGTGCTTGCATTGTAAGGCAATTGTTACCGCTAAATCTAAAAATGGAACTTCTCATTTGAAAAGACATCTTGATAAGTGCCTTGCAAAGAATAATGTGTCAATAAAATTTTTTTTGATTGGTGTTCAATGTAATTATGAGGAACAAACAATGACCTTAAAAGATTTTAAAGTTGACCCACAAGCTTTAAGAAAAGCCATGTCTGTATGTTGTGTCTGGTACTCATTCCTTTTAAACTGTTGAAGAACTTGGTTTCAAATATATGATCTCTGTTGTTTGTCCTAACTATAAGGTTTTGAGTAGAAAAACAATTAGTAGGGATGCATTTAAGTATTATGAGGAGGAGAGAAAAATTGTTCAAAGTGATTTACAAAATGCAATGGGTAGAATTTGTTTCACTTATGATAATTGGAGAAATGATCATACTCAAGATGAATATATATGTATAACTGCACGTTGGATTGATACAAATTGGAAATTGCGAAAGAGAATTATTAGATTTGTGCATTAACACCGCCCTTTGATGGAGCTAATATTGCTGAAGATGTGTCTCTTTGTTTGTCTAAATGGAAAATTGATGATAAAATAGGTTGTTTTACTTTATTCAATGCAACCTACAATAATGTAATGATTGATCACATTAAAAGACAACTTGTTAATTAGGAATGGAAACAACTTCTATTTTTTGGAGACTTTTTCCAAATTCGTTGTTGTTGTCATATTATAAACTTGATTGTTCAAAGTGGTCTAAAACTCATTGATAAGGTTGTGGAGAAAATAAGAACAATAGGAAAACACTTTAGATATTCAATACCAAAGAAGAAGAAGTTTTATGAAATTGCTAAAAAAACTTATCATTTGGATGCAAGGAAAAGAATTCGCGGAGATTGTTGTGTGAGGTGGAATTAAACTTTTTTTATGCATGATCGTGTACTTTATTTTAGGCTGGCTATTGACCATGTTGTAGAAAAGGACAGTGAACTTAAACCTTATCTTCTTAGTGATGATGAATGGGAAAAGATGCCGATTATTCATAATTTCTTGAGAGTTTTTTACAATGTAACAACTGACTTCTCAGCTTCTAAAACACCTACTACAAATATTTACTTTAAGGGTGTTTGGGATATTCAATGTATGCTACTTGAAGTTGTAAATGGACCACACAACCTTTTAGTTGACATGGTAAAAGAAATGCAAAAGAAGTTTGACAAGTATTGGCCCGATTATAATTTGTTGTTATCTTGTGCCATTGTTTTGGATCCTCGTTTTAAGTTAAAGTTTGTAAAGTATTGTTATACCGTTCTTTATGGGGAAGAGAGAGATCTAGAGAAAGTGGAAGAGGTTAGAAGCTTATTATGTGAGTTGCTTAAACAATATAGGGATATTGATGGTGAAGGTGTTGGTAATAGTGGGGATCATTGTGAGGTTACAACAGCTAGTGTTATTACACCAATTTCTAGTGATATAATGGCTGGCTATAGTGCTTGGATGAGTATGAAAGAAGAAAGTACTATGGAGAAGTCACAACTCGAGCTGTATTTGGAAGAGAAGAATGTTGATTGTAATTCTAAACATGATGTATTAGGGTGGTGGAAAAATAACGGGGCTCCTCGACAACCACAACTTGCATCATTGGCTAGGGATATATTAGCTATTCCTATATCTTCCGCTCTTTCAGAGTCCGCTTTTAGTATGGGTAAGAAGTTATTTAATCCTTGGAGGGCTTCTCTCATATCAATGACGATAGAAACACTTGCTTGTTATGAGGATTGGCTACGTGCAAAAGGCTTTTCTTTGGGTGAGTTATTTTTTTTTTCTTAACTACAAATTTTCATATTGATGAATGGTTATTTATCGTGACATTTACTAATTTACTCTATTTTTTTATTGTTTCAAGGTCGGTCCCTCTTTGATGTTCAAGAAGATGAAGATGAAGATGAAAGAGAGCATGAAGTAGAGAAGGACGATTGTGAAATTATTGATTAGAATTTCAATATAAATTAGACTTTAATATTGTAATTTGAGTATTTGACTTAACTATTGTAATTTGAGTATTTGACATTTGCACTTTATTAGTTTACTACTTTATTGTAATGTAATTTGAGTATGAAGTGGACTATAATTTGATATTTTGATGTGTATTTGTGGCTTTGTGCTTGTGATTGTTATTATTTTGTAACTATAATATGTGAAAATTAGTGAAAAATTATGCAAGTAGAGACTTAGACAAGAGTTTTAGGATTTTAAGCAACAAGCCAGAAAAGCTTGATCAGGCCCGAAAGCCCGTAACGGGAGGGCTTTGGTCATCAGGTCACAGCCCGCCTCTAGGCCTAGCCCGATCCGTAACACAGGGCTGTTTTTTCCTACTCAGGCCCGGCTAGAGCCCGACTCGGCCCATGATCAGGTCTCCCTGCGCCATAGCGTTCACTGAGCGTCCTGGCGCCCACCTTGAGCGCCCAGGGGTAGGTGGGGCGCCCTGGCGCTCGCTTATGTAACTTCCAACCCTATAAATACCCCCTCCTCCGGCCTTCCACACAAAACATTCACATCTTCTTCTTCTCATTCACTCACACACTCTGTCTAAAAACTTCTCTCGGTTTTCATACCCTACCTCGGAAACCGTGCCCTCCACAAAACTTATAACTTATTATTATTATTATTATTATTATTAATTAATAAATAAATAATAATTAATTAATAAGGTTTTTCAAGCTCTCGGTTCTAAGGGATCGTCGACGAATTACATGAAAACAACATCGAAATCGTCATCTTGAGATCTTCAAGGAGTTAGTTTGCATGATTACGTGTTTTTAATGCTTTATTAGAGAATTGAGATGTTTGGGGTTCCGTTAGCTCCCAAAAGGAGGAAAGTGGCGACTTCTCTACTTGGGTTTTGAGCTTCTAGACTCACTACCTAAGCCATGCATACTCACACTATGCAAACAAACAAACGACATTCAATATCCGTAAAAAGGGCACGTGGGCCCCTAAAGCCCTAGGTCCACACATACTCATGGAATTACAGGAACTATGTTTGACTTGATTCCGAAAGGATACGTAGGTAGCCTCGACCCGGGGTTCGGCCCATTTAATAAATAAAAATCCCTCTCCTCTACAGTACTTTAATTTCCTGTTGAAATAAACATGAACTATGTTTGTCTTTTAAAAATGTAAAGATGCATTATTTATATATTGTATCATTTTGAATATTGTATCATTTTCCATGAATAATTAAACATAATATAAGTGTTTATTTGAACAAAACATGGAACGTAGGCTTTATTCTTTAAATAAATAATAACAAAGGACACAAGTTTGTGTAACAACAAAGCTATCTTCTCTACCTAGCCTTAGGTTCTTCTTACTTTTCCTTCTTGGACTTTTAGCTCTCCCCTACTTCAAGTTGCTTCTTGGGTACCCACTTCTTCTTTCTAGGTATCTCTTATGCTTTTCCTCTTCCCTTTACCTTGGCATCCTTCTCTTCTCTAGGAGCAGCATCATGAATCATTATTTGGGGTAGCTTCTCGAGTCTTTGCCAAACAGACACTTTCTTGGTTTCGATTTCGTCCTTAATAGAGGTGATTTTGGGCTTCTCCTCAACTTAATCCTTAGCATATCGATGATCTTTCCTTTTACTTTACGAGCCTATGCACGAATGGGCATAGATTCTGCTTCCATCCAAATCAACTAATGTTTAGATACCTTTTCATAACATTCTGGAAGTGGGATCACAGTAATCCTCGTACGCCTCTCCCAATTCTTCTCCTAGTTCTTTGCAATGCCCAGCAGCATGGGCTTATCATCAGGTCTTACTGTGTCATGGTGTGGAATCAATTATTGCTTACTGAACTTCCTCATCACCCTAGAAGGGAAATAAGATGTCAACAAGGTCAACCCAGCCACGTGAATATATGGGGCATCTTAAGAATAAATGATGGTTTTGATTTTCCACCACGAGATTGTCCATCGAATGCAAATCTTCCTGTCAACAAGAATAAGCAACCATTCATGCATAGTGGAATGATGATACTGTCTGCGCTGGTCATACAAATTCCTTAGAGTATATGGGGGAATGTTAGCAGGAGGCTCCATTAAATTCAAACAGTTCATGAGCCACACATGTCAAAAATGAAAATGATGAGCACATAGGGATATTTTGAATATTTAACTCATCATGAATTGCATATTTCATATATTTTATGACCTATTTAATATTTGAAATAAAAAAATTCAATAAGCACAATTTCAAATATTTTATGACTTATTTAATATTTGAAATAAAGACATTCAATCATCACATTTCAAATGTTTAACGACCTATTTAATATTTGAAATAAAAATATTCAATTATCACATGTCATAATTAATGATATATTGGATATTTCAAATATTTTATGACTTATTCAATATTTGAAATAAAAATATTCAATAAAACAATTATCACATGTCACATGCATTATTGAATATTTCGGTTCATTATTTACATACAAGAAATTAATTTCAAATGTTCTCATGACTTGTTTGATATTTGGAATAATTTTAACGTAATTTTTAGCATTAAAAGACGACCTATTTATTGCTAGACATTAAAATGCAAATAGTTCCTAAATTTTTAAACAATGAAATATTTACGTGGAGAAGCAAAGGACAACCAATTAATGGAGCATGAGAATCCTTTTTCAAGCGATCACGGTTCAGAAATAGCTCACTAGTACTTAGGGGCATGGGAGTTCTGCCTTGCTCAAATTGTTCAATAATATTAACCAAGGCAGCATGAACAACTAAGGAGCTACTGTTCACGAAAAGAAATCTAGCAAATACGCACATTAACAAAGCTCGCCATCTATATCTTTTTTATGCTATTTCAACAGTTTTGAAGTGATCAACTAATGCTACTAAATCAATTTCGCGATCATAAACTATTTTCCCCATGACATGTGCATCAAGATCCAAATAAAGTTCAAAGGTAGGACAAAGGTAATCCTTGGTATTAGGGAGACATGGCAAACCATCACAAGGTAATCCAGTTATACCACCTAATTCTTCAGGCAACAGAGTGATTTCTCTCTCACGGAACATGAAACTATGAGTATTTGTGTTCCAAAATCCAATTGCAACATAAATAAGATTAATGTCAAGTTGATCATACCCCAAACTAATCAAAGAATCAAGTCTGTAGTGCTTGAGCATACCTTTCTCCTCCGGATTTAGTGCCGAAAGCCACTCATCAAAAACGAATTTGAAGTTCCTAGCCATAATGAATGCAAAAACACACAAAATATTTGAGATTTTTTGAAGCTAATATCTCAATGTTAGTCACTATTGCTCGAATAGGGATTCAAAGACGAAGAAGAGGGGGCTATATAAAGCCACAAAGTTGCCAAAAATAAAATGGAGGGGCACCATAGCGCTAAACGAACGCCTAGGCGCAAGGTGGGTGCCCTGGCGCTCGTCTGGCGCCATGTCGCTGGCACCCTCTTTTTTTTTTTTTTTTTTTTTTATTATTCTATGCTTTTGCCTCGATTTTCATGCACATCTTCCTCAATTTACGTGCCTATTTCACTTATTTGTAGTCCTCGTCTTTTCTTTGGTTATATTTTGGGGGAATGTCGGTACCCTCCCGTGAGTCGAATTAACAAAAGTCAAAGTTGAAAGTCAAAGTCAAAAGTCAAAGTCGAGTCAACTAAATAAAAGTCAAAATAGTCATTGAGTCAATAAAATCAAAATGTAGAATGTACGATAATTGGTTCTATTATATACAAAGTCGAGTTAAATTGACATCGATAAAGTCAAACAAAAAACAGTCAAATATACCTTTAGGCATGCATACACCACAAAACGGGAAAGCTAGGCTCCTAAAATGCAGAGTCTAGACCTGTTGATGGAGCATCGGTAGGAGTGAAGCCGAGTGATAGGTACAGCTCAGAAAGGCTCGGGGTACCGCCTGATCCTCCCGCTAGTGACGATGAAAGTACAGACTCTGAAGTCAGATGAAGAATGGGCAATCCCGAGCAGGTTGAGAAGCGCTGGTAAGCTCATCAAACTCGGGAATATCCTTAAGATGACAAGGGCAAATGGGCTCCTCCGCTGTACCAATATGAGTTGCCCCCTGGGATGAAGAGGCCTCAGTTGTCCCTTGATGCCCACTGGAACTCGACTCCCATGCTTAAAAAATGAAGAAGGGTTATTGAAATTTAAAGAACAAGAAAGCTAAAGCAAACGGAGGAGCTGGACATTTTATTACCCCGGTATCCTGGCTTCTGCATGACAAAGACTCCTTCAGCTTCTTGGCCTGTAACTTCAGAGCGTCTATCACATTCAATAGATGAGTTAATCCTCGCTGAGGCATCTGTTACAAAAAAAAAAAGATAACACATGAGTCAAACTTATTAAGAGAAACGAGAGAATGCGTTAAATAGGGTGCTTACTGATCGACTTAACGGCAGGAGGGAAGGCTTAGACGACAAACTGCCAGCCCTCTAGAGACTCCATGATGGTATCCCTATGAATCACCCCGTCAATCTCACATTCATAAGCAAAGTCATAATGGGAAAGGCAACCGTCTTCGTACGAAATCCGAAAAGCATGAAAATCAGCAGCGATACTCATTAGGATGAAAAACAAGGAGAATAAAACTAATATGAACAAGAAATATCGGAACTCAACACAGCAATTAGCCGAACTGGCTGAGAGTGCAAGTGGCACTCAAGAGGGGGGTGAATTGAGTGTTGTAAAGTTGTTGTAAATTTTTCGATTAATTATAAGAACAATCTAGAACTAGTTCTAAAGCAGCGAAAATAATAAAGCAATAAAATAAACAACACCAAGATTTAACGAGGTTCGACTTCTAGTAAGTCTACGTCCTCCACACAATCAGTCTTTTATTAATCAACTCAAAATAACAAAAGAATTACACTCAATCAAGTATGCACCTATGCAGAATATGATTCCCCAACCTCCACCTATGGAAGTTCGACTCAACCCTCAACTATGAAGGTTCAAATGAAGATGATCCCAGATCAACTTCCCCAGCAAACTAAACTCTCAGAATGCTCAAACTACAATCCTTTGTCTCTCAATAACAATTATCCTAAATTCTTGCAAAAGAGAGAAAATTAAAACCTTAATGTGGTTATGGAGTTTACGTGAGATAAAGATTTAGAGAGCAGTTTTGCAAATCGTGATTTTCTTGTTTTGTTCGTGCAAAAGTTCTTCTTAGATGTCTGTTGGCCAATCTCCTTAAATAAGCCTTTGGCTAGTATGTTATGTAATATTTGCAAGAGAATATTTTCCTTGGAATTATAGAAATAATCCCAGGAAAATATTCTCACTGATTTTATTTGAAATCAAATAAAATCAGCACAACATTACATAACATACCTGCCATACTTAAAGGATATTTGCCTTACATACCAATCCAAGCATCCGCGTTTAATTTTTGAACAACAATTTTGCGCGGAAAGAAACTTCCCTAAAATACGGATGTGTGAAGTAAACTCTAGGGGACTGGTTCAGCACTGTTCCCAGACTGTTCTAGTCAGGCAAGTTTACTTATAATTATGTATCCCAAGTAACTTAAGTTCCTTGTTATTCATAATTAGTGCATCTCTTTAATCTCAATCTTTATATTGCATATGTAAACCTTCGTACCACTTACATTGCATCTAAGACCTAAGAGTCACTAGTAGAAAAAAGGGCTATTAGTATCGTTTATTTTGAGCTATTAGTATCGTTTTTTAGAGCGATACTAATGGAGGCGTTACTAATAGCATATACTATTAGTATCGTTTTTCAAAAACGATACTAATAACAGTTAGTAGTATAGTTTGTTTAAAAAACGATACTAATAGCATATATTTATAGAAAAAAAAACCACTATTAGTATCGGTTTTAGGGGAAAAACGATACTAATAGTGATTTTTTAAAACATAAAAAAAATAAATTAAAATTCCAGTTTTATTGATAGTAATAATACTAGTAACAAAAAACTATATTAAATGTATAAATAACCATAATAAATTATTACAACAATAACGTTACAAAAAATGGGCAGAAGACCTCTAATGAAAAGGTGGCAAAACAGAAAGATACAATTCCGCAACAACAGCTCAATAGCAATTATATTAACAAGAATATGGGAGAAAAAACGCAAGGAAAAAATAGCAGTTCAAAGGAAAGCCAAATGAACCCGAAGTGTAACAGCTGTAGGCCTTGAGCAGATCTTCACAGCCTTCGTTTATTTTGTCTTATTTTGTCTTGCACAAGCTCAAACCTGCAGTACAACAGCAACAAAACAACCACTAAACAATAATGTAAAAAAAGACCTTAATTAAGAGATCATGAGCTTTATCTTCATGCAAAATTCAAGACTTGGCTTCTTGAGCTTTATCTTGCCACCGCTGAACTTGTTTCTTTAGTACCTACGCATGCAAACAGAAACTTGCATACAATGTGATAGTTCAATGTGGTTATCATCATTCAAAACAAAAGCTAGGAACTCAACAAATTCCCCCTTTTTGATGATGAAAAACTATGAAGTTTCCCCTGTAAATAGTATTATTTAACATTTGAAACTTTTCAAAAATTTTGAATTCCTTAGAATTCAAAGAACTGGTCTCAGACTATTCCTGTAGATTAAGCATCATTTACTAGTAAATCAGTTCACAACTAACAGACAACAGTTTAAGAAAGAGTTTGCTAAGTACCCAGGGCAAATACTAATTAGACATAGTGCTGTTAGACTTAAACATGTATTCGCAATAAGAACATCAGTAAGTTCATTAGAATTGTAGACAAGTGTTGGGATGATAAGAAGTAAAATGCTTTGAATACAATTCCTTCCAAACCTTATAGGTCTCGCATCACTAGTAAGTTAAACTTGCTTCTAGTTGCTGCAATACACACAGGTTAGTAATATTCATTTAACCTGATTCCCCCTTAATTAGGTAGAACAGATCAGAATTTCACCCCTGCCTCCTCGTTTTGGCGTCATCAAAACTGTCAAAGCATAATGGCAGTGAATAGAATAACTAAACACAATCCATAGGCAAACTACTAATCATATAAAGTCATAGCTAAATAGGCATTTCAAACACCATTCTCGGGATGCTGATTCTACCAACTGTTCCTGCAAAAGTGCTAAACCTACTTGTCCAAAAAGTTATTACAAACTAGTAGCAAACCAAATTACAAAATGTTTTTAAAAGGAAAGGGGAAACCAGAATAAGAAGTCAATAAAGGAGGGGGCTAGCAGCAATAGGATAAAATAAGAAGAAAGCAAAGAGATCAATCAGCTCTAGAGTCTTGTTCAGTGTCATCATCATCTTCTTCTTCTGAAGCTCTGGCAGCATTCTCTTCATCAGCTTCTTCTTCATCCTTCTCAGATCCAAGTTCAGCATCCTCATCATCAGCATCACCTGCAGCTTCTGATGTATCGTCCTTGTCTTTAGAATCCTCTCCACCATGTATTCCTGCTTTGTCAAGACGAACCTCAATTCGCCTGTAGGATTCCTGAAGTGCAGCACATAGTGTAGTGACCCCATTTACCATATTTTGGACTAGTTGATTCTAATCACTCAGCTGCTTCACCAAGGAATAGGTTGCCTGAACTGTTTCTGTGCCGGTCCCAGCAAGGCTAACATCACTATTCCCCTCATGCTTAATTTTCAGAACACCTCCTGCACATGCCATGCCTTTCTGACCTATAATCTGATTTGTGAGATGTGACATGGTGCCATAATCTCCCACCATTGGTATCTTCAGTGCCCAAACACTAAGGTCAGCCATCCTCCATATGGCAGAGCATGATTACCTTTCTCCACACAACAGATCATATGTCCTAACATCATAGCAGGGAGGTTGACAGGAATGTGTTCAATGAGGAAGTAAATAAGAACACTATCCATCAACCGTACACTCATACGAACTTGTGCTCTAGGACACAATCTTAGAGGCTATAGTGTGGAATATTCTTATGATTGGTTCCTTTAATTGGCCAATGGTGTACCCTTGTTTGTTGTCAGGCGGACCAGTAAAGAGTCTAGTCTGGATCTATTATCTTGTGACTCCCTTTACAAAAGGCCAATTTTTTCTAGAGTAAATATCAAGTCCCTTTGTAGGAACTTTGAGAATCACAGCCAATTTATTTCAGACAAATATATGGGAGTATCTTTAAAAAGGAGAAATAGGATCCATCATCTTTAGTATGTAGGTGTGAGTAAAACTCTTCAACTAGGGGCATGAACACATCTAAGTCTTTTGCAAACAACACAGACTATTTCTGAAAATCTAAGGCCTCCTTAACCTCTATCAAGAATTTTTGTGCAACCCAAATTTTCGCAACAGAAAATTCTACCAGAATTTGTCTATCTTTCAGATTATATAGAGGTTTAGGAGTGGTAGACTTACTTTTCTTAGATTTCATGCTTGAAGAGATCGCAACATCAGATTGCTTTCTCTTTTTCCCTGTTGTTGTTTGGTCTGGTTGTGCTTCCTTCATAATAGTCTTCCCCTTGGACGCCTCTGCACCCTTTCTAGCAACCGTTTTCACATGAGTACCCTTGCTTGCTATTTTCTGTGTGTTCTCTTTTGCAGTGGTTAACTCTACTTCCTCTTCTTCTTCTTCAGTAACTTCCTTGTTCTTTGATTTTTCAACTGTTTTGGGAGTGGTTTTAGGTGTGGGTGATTTAGATTTGTAGTTGGCGGTTTAGCAGCCTTCTTCTCCACTTTCTTAACCGTTTTTGATGACGGTTTCTTAGTGCTGACTTTCTTTTCCTTCACTTCTTCAGTAACAACATCCTCCATTTGCTCAATTTCCCTTTCTTCTGATTCAACTTCTTCCTCCTCATCTTCTTCTTCATCCGACTTGGATTCAGATTTAGATTTTGTTGTTGCTAAAGCAATGAGGTGGGATAGGGACTGTGAGGATTTCGCTGACGTAGACTGGATCACTAGTACAAAAAACAAGATTTGCTGCGGTTTTTTGCCGGTTATTTGCTGCGGTTTTGAACCGCAGCACTTATAGCAGCAGCAAATAATAAAAACTTATTTGCTGCGGTTAAACCGCAGCAAAAAAAAGGTTATTTGCTGCGGTTGTTTGGAGAACCGCAGCAAATAACACCTAAAAAAATGGTGGGAAACAGGGTTATTTGCTGCGGTTCTCCACACAACCGCAGCAAATAACCCTTTTTCCCTCCACTTTTTGCTTGTGTTTGATTACTTTTTGTTTTTGCTGTATTTTTGCTGTTTGAGGATGACATATGAATGAAGGGTTTTTTGGCTGTTTTTGCTGTTTTGATTAATTTTTTTTTTTTTTTCTGTATTTTTGATTTTGAGGAGGACAGATGAATGAAGGGTTTTGGCGGTTTTGCTGTTTTTGCTGTTTTGTTATTTTTTAAATCTTTTTGCTGTGTTTTTTGCTGTTTGATGATGAGAGATGAATGAAGGGTTTTGCTGTTTTTATTGCTTTGGTTATGAGTTAATTGTTGCTGTTTTTTGCTGTGTTTTTGTGTTGGTTATGCTAGGTTAAAGCATAACTAACATAAAACAGAAATCTATAAATGTTTCTATTCCTAATATCTATCAAAAAATCACCCCTTATGCGGATATTCAATAGCTAAGTAAGGTTCCTCAACTCTACCTCAGAAGGAATTTTCTAAATAGATTAGTTCTAGAAGAGTCAACTCACCAACATTCCCCAGTTTATAGTTAGGTAGAAGCATGGTGAGCTTTCATTGTTTGTAACAGAAAATTGATTTAACAAAAGGTTTGAAAAGGTTCAACTAATAACAGGCCTAGATGCAACATTGGAAAATAAGGTGAATATGAATTGATGAGAATACGGCTTAGACTTCACATTAGGGGCCCCTTTCTCTACCAACTCAAGCCCCTAACGTGCTATTCACAGTTACAGCAGCACCCCTCCCTTCAGATTTATATTAGCTTGCGACAATTGTACACATACCAATAACAATGAGAAAATAAGATCAAAGAGATCCATGAGCATCAAGCCCACAACAAATAACAAAACCCTGGAAAGGTTAAATATTTTCCATATAAACAAAACCACACAAATAGACCGTCATGGACAAAGACAACTGTTATCCTCACATAAGCATTGAAAACATATCATTTAAACAAGCCTCATCAATCGATCAATCAACTACAAAACAATATTAGTTGTAATTATCAACAGAAGAACATGCTACAAATACCGTATCTTAAGTAGTGTCAGTGAATTCAAATGATATTATTGGACTTCAAAACAAACTGCCATTCACAAAATATCCTACAGACATGGAAACTGGGGGCATAGCACACAAGCTATGAAAAACCAAAATGAAGAAATAAAGAACATTGAAACAAACACAACGTAAAGGTGTGCAAGTTTTGATAAGATAAGATTACTGAACATACTTTATTTCAATAACCAATAAGCTCCAGATTATTTCAATAACCAAGCAATATATTAATGGTAGTTTTTGGTACACACCCAGCTATTTACCCACCTTAAGCATGAGGCATAAATACTTTAGTTACAGCTCACTCACCCCAGCCAGTTTCATTTAAATCGTTTTTTGATGGATGTGGATCATTTCTAGATGCCCATTACCACTAATATAAAAACTCTGTTGGCCATCAAATTATACCTGAAAGGTGAAGGATGGTACAACACTCAAATCATAGTAGTATCATAAATGTGGTCCGTGCTATCTTGAAGATAGTTCTCATTACAGATAAGCATTGCTGAACTGATAAACTAATAAATGTTTATAAATCAAGAAGCCATTTTTGAATAATTAACTACACCACCATGTTTAAATTTAATGTTATGTACTGAAACTTCATTGTGGTTTGTGTTGCACAAGATGTCAAAGGATCGGTCATGGATGTACAATTTGCCGTGATAAGGCCAAAATTTGTAGAAGGGTGTTTGAGTTTTGTGAGCGTGGCAGCAGCATATCACAAACTCAAAAACCGGGGGGTTTTACTGCCATGTTTCAAAGGTGTGCCAATGATAGTAAGTTTGAAATATTGCTGAGTCAGGCTGCACCTACTTCTCATGTTTTCGACCTGATTATGTATGTGTGGAGTTTCAAGGTGAGACAGGATCCATGACGTCCTTCGTCGCGTGGTAATCATCAACATGATGATAGTATTCATCAACATAACAAGGACTATACTCATGCAACAATGATGATGTCTAGAGAATGATGATTACAACGCAAGGAAGCGGATCATAGAGTCGAAGAGATGGTGGAATGCCTTGACAAGGACGAGGCTTGAATCCATTTCAAGGCCATCCGAAAGCCTTTGTACCCGCGTGTACTAAATTGACCATTCTTTTGCTGTGATGGAATTGTTTAGTGTCAAGTCAGAAAACAATTGACTGATAGAAGTTTCACAAATGTACTAAAAAGCTGAGTGGCAGTTTCCGGATGGAAATAGCTTCCTAAGTCAACTTACTAGCTAAGATTGTGGTCTGTTCCATTCGGCTTAGAGTATGAGAGAATACATGCTGTGTCAATGATTGCATATTGACCAAAAATTATGAGTTGTTGGTAAGTTCCAAAGTGCAATTTGCCACGTTATGACCGACAAGGGGCACGGGGTTAAAGGCTGGTCCGCCGTCCAGAAGGTTTTTTTGCTATCTCGCGCGCCTAAATATACCACAGATCAAGCGGTTTGTTTGCAATTAACGAAGGATGCTAATACTTAAGGTGGCATGCGGAGGGTAGAAGGTTGAAGGGTTTGCTACAACATCCAGCTGATGGTCCGAAATGGAAGACTATCACAGAAGTATAAGACATTTGGAATGACAATCGCAATCTGAGGCTTGGGTTGTGCACGTGAATGAACCCTTCGGTACTCTTAGTTCGAAGCATATGTTCATGGCGGTAATTTAACATGATAATCTTCCACCTTGGTTGTGCATGAAAAGAAAGTACCTTATGCTATCATTCTTATTTCTGGTCCAACGAAACCCGTTAATACATGATGATGTATTGGAGACCGTAGTGATGACTTAAGAAAATTATGGGATGAGGGTGTGTTTGGTGTATGATTCCCATGCAAAGGAGACTTTCACGTTGTGTGCAATGCTTTTAGTGCACTGTCAAGGCGCCTTTCGCACTTTGTACTTATCTGGGTACAAGAACAAAGGAATGAAGGCTGCCCTATTTGCATGGACGATGGTGATTCTACATGGGTGGGTAGTATGTTGACTGGTGTCATCGAAGATTCCTTCCACTAAACCCTTTTCGGAAGAAAAAGAGCCATTCAAGGGATGGTTGGAGGATCGTGTTGCTCGTCGTCCATTACTGGTTATGAGGTGTATTCACAGGTTAAGGGGTTCAAACCATTTTTGGGAAACGCGAATGTCAACTGTTCCGGTTGTGGAAAAGGAGTCTATATTTTGGCAGATTCCATATTGGAGAGATTTACAAGTCGACATTGTCTCGATGTGATGCACATCGAGAAAATGTTTGCGATGCCTATACTTGCCACCCTTTTCAACATTCCGACAAGCAAAAGACACTAAAGGAAATCGGGAGTTCTTGAAACAACTTGGAGTGTCGACCCGATGCTCTGGCCTCAGCTGAAAGAGAGTAAAAAAGGAAAATCAGAGAAGATGTACCATCACACAGAAAGGAAAGGGAAGGAAAGGTGCAACAAAGTTCAAATGAGAGAAAAAACCTACTACCTTCCTCCAGCTTGCTACACAATGTCGAAACAGGAGAAGATACACTTCTGCACATCTTTATACAACTTAAAGGTGCCGTCAGGGTATTCTTCTAACATGAGAAGATTTTTGACTTTATTGTGAGTTATGTTACCTAGTATGAAATCACACGACTTCATGTTATGATGCAAGTGTTTTTACCAATTGCAATCCGTGGGATTTTCCAACATGTTAGGTACACACCATTACCGAACTATGTTCCTCTTCATACAATATGTAGCAAAGCAATCAGATCAACTACGTTGATACACTCCAAGCACGTGTAGTTGAAACTCTTTGTAAGTTTGAGATGTATTTCCGCCTGCATTCTTCGATATAATGGTCCACCTAATTGTACATCTCGTTCGTGAGATAAGCTTCTAGGGTCCCGTGTTCTTGAGATGATGCGCATCCTATGAAAGACATATGGGGTCTAGGTAACAAGTGTGCGAACTCTGCAACCAGAATCTAGTATTGTTCTCAGGGTCTCATGATTAGGTCGGAAATTCATAGCAGAATACGTTGCAGGTGCACATCCTATTGGTTTGCCTAAACCGCATGAATGGAGGCTTGATGGGAAGGGTACTATTGGGTCAGAACGAGTTTGGCGAATCTGACAGTCCTCAACCAGCTCATTTTGTATGTGTTACATCATATGGCAGAAGTTCATCCTTTTCTTACTGAACATTGGCAGATCTTAAAGACTCAAATCCAGGGATATCTGAAAGGGCATTGTCCTAATTTGCATAAATAAGATATTTATTGAGTGGTTTTCACAACCAGTTGTTTGTGGACAATTTGCAGGGTTGACTGAAATCGTGAAGTGGGTTAGCTTATGGTCCTCGGAGAACCATTACAATTACGAGGGTTTGATATAAATGGTACTCATTCGTGGACCCTTATCAGGATCAAGTCCCATGTGGCAGAATAGTGGTGTATCCTTGGTTGGCATCATCAACCTTTATATGCTAGTGCAAAGGATCAAACTCCGATGATGCTACGGTATGTACTACGGCCAAATTGCAGAAATGGGGGAGTTAGAGTATTGTACCTTCAATGTTTGCCTTTTCAAATGCAAATGGGTAGATAATAATCGGCATTCCGTAAAAAATGACCCACGTGCGGTTTCACTTTTTGACATGACTCGAATGCGTGAGGGTCCTGAGCCTTTATACTTGCGGCAAGCAAAGCAATTTTCTACGTAACCGACCCGCTGCATCAAAATGGTCTATAGTTTTGCCGGGACAGTGTATCCTGGGCATCGGAGAGTTGACGAGAGGAAGAGTATGACGCTTTTTGAGGATTCTTCACTTTTAGGGTCCTAAACAAGTGTTGCCGAATCGTTGCTAACTAACGAGTCCAGTTACCTGCGTGAAGACCACGCTGAAGGGATAACTGTTTTGCTGAAAATTGAATGTACTGAAAATTGGTAACACATTTATTATGATATGCCATTAATATGATATAACACATGTAATGTAAGACATTTTAGTATGATATATACATTTCATTATCATCTCCAGGGATTTTGCGCAATGATTTGGTAGTCGTTTCATGATTTTTAAGTGATTTTATTTACTTTGTCAACGAAGTTGTATATTGTTATGATATCGGCTACAGATTCTTTCATGTCCATTATTCGTATTTACATTGATTGTGTTTGTATTACATTGAAGTCCATTGTGCAGTGAGCATTCAATACGTACCGGTGATGAGTCAGTTCTCTCCCGACCCAAGTTTTGACCATCGCTTAGAGCAAGATCAGGAGAGCCGGAAATATATGAGTACGACAAATTCCTTCAGAAGGTAGAGCAGTTCAAGAAAAAGGCTGACGAAGCACCACCAATAATGAAGCCGAAACTGCAAGCCCCTCAATCGTGCTAGTCGCACCGCAGACTGCATCTCAGCAGCCTGAGTTCGCACCTGATCAGCTGTTTTGTTGACAACCTCATCCACACCCGGATCAGGCGCTGGTCAGCACGCATCTTCTGCTGACATGGGTGTGACGAAGTCCTTGTGCAACAAGGGGAAGGTCCTTCTAGGGTGTGTCAAGTCGACTACACCTATGTATCGAGTACAATAATGCTGGCCAACCATGCGTGTGAGTGGCGAAAAATGTATGGGAGACATATCGGCATTTGTATGAGAAAGCTATCTATTTGCTGAAGTGGGAAAGACGTGGAGGATGGCTTGAAAGCAGCTATGTGGCAAGATACTGTGGTATTCGTTGTTTATGTGTAGAAGGACTTAATATTTATGGTTTAACTTGCATATGTGTAGAAGACTTAATATTTATGGTTTACTTAATGTAGATATGCTAAACCTAGTGTTTTTATTTAGAATTTGTTCCATATCGAAGTATGAGGCTAAGGCACTTTTTCTCTCGCCGTTGCGGAAGATTTAGAGATTTTAAGTCTAAACTGGAGTGGGTTGATCACCAAAAAAAGAACTAAAAGATAGCCATACGAAATTTACCCTCCATCTCGAGCAAAGAATGGAGGCCTTTGTTGCAAAGAAACAACTCCGGAGCAGGTAAGTATAATCAACTACCACGTACCCTGTTTACATTAATCCTATGTTACTAACCATCATTTGCCTTTTGGTTTGGACAGGAAAAACGCGCTATTGCTTCACAAGTGCCTTGCAGAGAGAGGCCTATCACCGCATGGGGCAGAAACCTTATAGCGGTCAAAGATGTTGGAAAAGAGATGTTTTTAGAAAGGTGGTGTCGTGTGTTGGGTGACAGAAGAGCCACCTCTTCTCATCAACGTTACGG
>PYUH01000250.1:349099-428609 GCA_016808085.1 Suaeda aralocaspica | reverse complement strand
TTTTTTTTTTTTTTTTGCATTGTTTTTATCATTGAATTTGTTAAGTGTAAGTAATTCGGTCTTATTTTGCAGAAAAAGCTTTAAACGAGCTACCTGACGAGAAGAAAGGCAAGATGGACCAGGCTGAATTTCTTCGTCGTCTTGCACAATCGAAAGAGAAGACGCCTCTTCAGAAGAGGCAAACTACGGAGGTATAGATACCGGACTTGCCAAAAGTCCTGTCACCCTCATTTCATTCGGCTTCTCTTTATTTTGATTTATTTATTATTATTTTTTTTAACAATGTAATTTACAGTTATTATAGTTTGTAATAATTAATTTGTAATCATTTAATTAAGAAGTATTCTTATTTATGCCGGATACATTATAATTGAAAATAATTTTATACATTTGAAAGACTATGTAACACATCCGGTGTTCTTATCAGACGCCGAGTGTGCCAAATTTTATTGCTTATTAATTTGATTCGTAGTTCATTCACTTAGTATTTTATGTTATCTTCTGTGTTATTATTATTATTATTATTATTATTATTATTATTATTATTATTATTATTATTATTATTATTATTATTATTATTATTATTATTATTATTATTATTATTTTTTTTTTTTTTTTACTGGTAATAAGTACTGGATACATCCGGTGTCTTTGTTTTGACACCGGATGTGCTAAAATTTACAACTCTGTGTTTATATTCGGTCTTCTCAAGTAAGGCCGGATATAACAAGTGTAAGCCAGGATTTGGCACATTCGGTGTCACTGCATGATGCCGAGTGTGCCAAATACTATTTCACTATGATTGAATTCGGTCTCCTTCGGGAAGACAGAATGCAAAACATGTAGACTTAGTTTTGGCACATTCGGTATCATCACATGATACGAAATGTGTCAACCTCGTTTTGGCTTTAAGTTTCTATAAATCTAAAATACATAAGTGTTTCCTTTCATTGTTATACAAAGCCAAATATTTTACATGTTTCTTAGTGTTTATCATTGTGTATTTATTACTGTTAATTTTCGTTATTAGTTTTATTTATATTTTCTTCTTTTTTTTAAAGATAGTAACTCGGCCTTATTTCAGATGCCGAACAGGATTTAATTTTAAAACAGTTCGGCACATTCGGTGTCAACTAATGACACCGAATGTGTCGAATTACGCTTGCGTGTGATTCAACTCGGTCAGAAATTATGAGGCCGAGTTGAACGTGTGTAAGTGCAGTTTTGGCACATTCGGCCTCATTTCTGACACCGAATGTGTCAACTATTCCCTCAAAAGGGTGCACTTGGTTAAGTGACAGTAGGCCGAGTTTTCTGTGTTAACCTGGCGATTTGGCACATTCGGTATCTTCCATTGAGGCCGAATGTGTCGAATCTGCTTCCATGTGGACACCACTCGGTCTTTTAGAACTTGACCGAGTAAACCTCTTGTTAATGTTGTTTTGGCACATTCGGTCTTGACTTTTGTCACCGAATGTGTTGATGTGGCTAAGGACTTGTGTCACCGAGTTGAGGGTGTGTTAATGCAAGTTTGGCACACTCGGCATGAACTGTTGTTGCCGAATGTGTCAGAGTTTAATAACTTTGTTCTTTGAAATTTCCACAACTTATTTTTCTTACAAGTTTACTTATTTGGAATGTTAATTGCTTTGTGTGGGTAATAATTTACTGAATTATCTCTGTGGTTTTACAGTCAACCAGAGATACCCGGCCTTCAGTGTTGGGTAAAGAGAAAAAAGATAAGGGTAAGGAGAAGCTAAAAGCTCTCCCTACCAAGATGAAAAGGAAGGAGAGTTCTACTCCACTCTCCATGAATCCCCCACCAAAGAAGAAAAGGCCAGCGTCATTGGCCAGCACCGAATCCTCCCCGGCATCAACCCCAAGTAAGCCGGTTGGGGAGAGTCCTTCCTCGAAGGAAGTCCCCTACAAGAGGAAGGACAAGGCTGTCCGGATTACTAGCAGCCTTCAAAGGGACCCTGTCTTTGACAATCCCTACGAGACAGAGACCGGCTTGATGGATCCGGTCGAGCAGGATGAGGCCAGACGTGCTGCCCAAACTATTGGAGGAACAAATCAGGATCCCTCACTCTAGGATCCAAATGATCTTCCTCCCCCTGACAAGGATCCGGCGGCTGGGATGCAGGAGGCCATTAGGGAGAACATGCCCTTGGAGTTCCTCGACTCGGCTATGGCCACAGGTATTAAGTTTGCACGTAACGTTGTAACATCTGTCTCGAGTACTCGTTCTGGAGACTCTATTACATCTCCTAGAGACCCTCGGGCTATAATTATTCCATTTCCCACTACAGATGTGGCTAACTCTGAGAAGGACTTCCTAGACGAGGAAGGTGACATCCCTTCTACCTCTCATACCTTCGACTCCAACTACAAGGAGTTGGTTAGAGAGGTTCTCCGCTTTGGAGATAAAGAGTACAAGGAGTCGTTAAGGGGCATCCTTGATGGGTAGCTAGGTCTATGTTTCAATAGTTGTATTGAGGTAAATTATTTATTATGCTTTATTTTGTTACCAACTTTCAACTGTTTCTTTAATCCTGCCATTTTATTACTTAGTGGATTTTTGCTAACTTGTGGATTTTTCTTTTGACAGATCATCTTTCGGCTACAATACTTACAAAAATTGGTTGCTCAAACCAAGAGAGAGAGGGCAAAGGCGGCCCGAATGCAAACCATCTGCGAGTCTTATCTAAGCGAACAAGTCCGCAGAATCCAAGCTCAAAATTCACATGCTGTGAATGAACTGTCTGCTTCTTTGGGACAGGTTAAAGAGCAGAACTTGGTCATGGCTAAAAGGAACATGGAGCTTTGGACCGAGTTGGAAGAGTTCAAAAAGAAGGAGTTGGACTTGGAGCAAATGGCCTCCGACAAGAGGGACGGCGAGTTAAGGGCAGAAGAGGCTGAGAAGAAGGTTGCTGCCTTAAATCAGCAACTAACAGAAGACAACGTCCGGCTTGAAGAGGTTGAGAAAAATAAAGAGGAGGAACTAAACCAAGCCGGACAATTTGCAGTCCAAAAATATCTGGAAGGGGAAGAATCTACCAGACAAAGGATTGCAGAGGCTTGGACACTCTGCCTCGAGGAGTATGTCCCATTCCAGTACTTTGAAAAAAGACTGGATTATGCAACAAGGGCTCACCTAGCCAAAATTATGTGGGGACACTCCTCCCAGCCCTTTCTGCCCCTCTGACGCTGAAGACGAAGAGGAGGAAGCCGGAGATGAGGAAGAGGACAAGGAGAAGAATGGAGCAGGAGCAGACACTACTGCGTCCACTACCATAGATCATCCTGCACCAACTGCTCCTTGATTTTTTCTTTTCAATTTATAACTTGTTGTATTGTGTACCCTTTTAACAATTTATTCAACGTTGGTTTCTTGAACCAATTGTATGATACATTTATGCTTTTAAGCATATTTTATCATTCCATCCCTTTACTTTGTTTACTTTCGTTGCAATCTTCCAATGGTGGATACAATCTATTTGCAAAGCATCTTATATATTTTTAAGTGTTTCTACTTAGAAATTTCGCAAGTCTGGATACAATCCATTTGCAAAGCATGTTTTATATTTCTAAGTATTTTTACTTAGAAATATTTGCTGGTTTTATTATTCGTAACCCTTAGAATTCATGAAGATATAATTTTCTTAGAAACACGAATCATGAACCATTGAACATTGGCACTAGTACAAAAAACGCAATTTGCTGCGGTTTTTTGCTGGGTATTTGCTGCGGTTTTGAACTGCAGCACTTATAGCAGCAGCAAAAAATCAAATTTCATTTAAACCGCAACAAATAACCCTCTTTCCCTCCTTTTTCTGAAGGGTTATTTGCTGCGGTTAACTGAATAACCGCAGCAAATGTCTCTTTCCCTCCAATTTCAGTTAAGTTTTTTTGCTGCGGTTTATTGAATAACCGCAACTAATAATACATTTTTTTTTGGGTAATTTTCTGAAATTATTTTATGCTCCTAATATTTCGTGATATTTTTTAATTTTTTTTTTTTGTAAAAATGTAATCATTTTATTAACAGAAAGAGAATAATTACAACCTATAGCTTTCTGCGGCAAAACTGACTCAGTTTTGCTCCAAGAAAACCAAAAAAACCCTCGTCTATATACAAGAACACACAGGCTCAACTACTATATATACACCTTCCTAACATAAACCATCCCAAACATAAACCATCCCAAACATAATCCAAACAACCAAATTAAAACCCTTCCTAACAAAACCAAATATATAAACCATCCGAAACAACCCAAAACAATGGAAAAACACTCAGCGAAAGCAAGCATCATTGTCACGCACAGCCACATCAGCGCGCACAGCAAAACAGCAGCGCGCACACCAAAACAGCAGCAAAACAACAGTTGCAGCAGCGCGCGCAAAACAGCAGTAAAACAACATCAAAACAGCAGCAAAACAGCAGCAAAACAGCAGCAAAACTGCAGCAAAACAACAAAACAACAGCAAAACAGCAGCAAAACCTACAAAACAGCAGCAAAACAACAGCAAAACATCAACAAAACACCAAAACAGCAGCATAGAAGCAGCAAAACTGCAAAACAGCACCAAAACAGCCTAGCCCAGGCCTCACAGCGACCCTCAAGTCGAACCTTTCCTGCAAAAACCAGACAAAACAATGCCAAAAAAGCTACAGAACACAGCATGACCATCAGTTCTGCAGAAAAGACTGCAGGAACAGTCCATTACATTATGCGCCAAACTGCAGACAAACAGCCACACTGCAGACAAACTACAAAATTTCAAGTTCATGGCGAGGCTGCACAACCAACCCTTCCTCCACAGCCCAACAATCAGCGTCAAAACCCCAACTCCATACATAACCAGAAAAAAAAAAACAAATGCAGAAGAGACTTAGGAACAGTCCACTAACCCAAGCCAAACTGCTTAAGAGACTTAGAGAACAGTCCAGTAAAAAAAGAAAAAAAAGCTTCATTCCAATTCACAACCTTCTCACCCCACTTCCTTCACCTTCCTTTTTCTCTCTTTCCACTTACTACTTTCCCCACCTCCCCCATCATCCCTCCCCCCTTTCTGACCTCATAATAAACACTTCCGCTCTTCACATCTGGTCCCACTCATCCCCTTCCCCCATCACCTCTCCCACGTCGCTCTACCTTTCGATCCCCTTCTAATTGCGCTTCCCCCTCCCCTTTTCCGTCTGAGTAAACACTTCTTTCACTAATATCATTCATGCAACCATCCTTGTCTATCCAACTCCCTTCCCCTTACCGCCCCGCTCCCATTCCAACACACAAATTACGAATACCTAAAAGTTCAATTTTAAACTAAGTCACCTGAACGTACTACTATATTCCTAGCTTCTTCATAAACAATGTGTGTACAAGAATGTCGCAACCTTGTCGCGAACCTCGCCTATTTGTGCTTTGCTGAAAGGCCCTTCTCGAACCCATGTAGCTTTTGTGAATACCTAGTAAACAATTATTTAATACCAGTTTAATGATACTTCCTGACTTGTCTTGTGGAAATGCCCTTCGCTTACCTAAACGTACACCTCCCAAACCTTTCACACGTCCTGCGTGGTCCGGGGGAAGTCCTGCTGCAGGGGTAGGATTCTGACCTTGAGATTCACCCTCGTTGTTCGTTCCAAGCTGTGTTATAGATACAAAATTGAATCTTCATATTATGTTCAATCAAGTACTATTGATGTTCTATTTTAATTGAATCTTGGTTTTATGTTCTACTTTAATTCAATGTTGATATTAGACAAAGTAAATAGGAATGGGTAGGATTTCTCAAAATTAGTTGGCATGAAATACATAGTAGCTACTAATCAAACGAAAAATAGCATAAATGAAACGAATAATAGCAAAAACGAACACATAAAAAACAACAAACGAAAACAGCAAAAATCAAACAAAAATGGCAAAAAATGAAACGAATTTTCTTACCACAGCATCTGCCACTTTCTTCAACTCAGAGTCTACAATCACTCGCCTCCCACTTGCATCTCGAGCATGTAAAGAACAGTACCAATCTACTACGCGATTTGAGCCGGTTACCGTAACAGATGAAGAAGAGGTGGCTTCCTTGTCACCAACACACGACACCACCTTTTCATAAAAACCTTCTTCTTTCCAATCATCTTTTGACCGCTCATACGGTTTCTGCCCCATGCGGTGATAGGCCTTCTTCTGCGAGGCACTTTGTGAAGCAATAGCGCGTTTTTCCTGTCCAAATCAAAAGGCAAATGAAAACAACCGCTTGAATCTTGGTATTATTGGGAGATACCACAAAACCTTGGACGGCAGACCAGCTTTACCCCGTGCCCCTTGTCGGTCATAACGTGGCAAATTGCACTTTGGACACTTATCCAACAACTCATAATCTTTTCGGTACAATATGCAATCATTTGGACAAGCATGTATTCTCTCATACTCTAAGCCGAATGGACACATCAGCTTCTTAGCATAGTAAGTTGACTTAGGAAGCTCATTTCCATCCGGAAACATGCCACTCAGCTTTTCTAGTAACATTGTGAAACTTCTATCAGTCCAATTGTTTTCTGACTTGACACTAAACAATTCCATCACAGCAACAAGAATGGTCAATTTAGTACAACCGGGGTACAAAGGCTTTCGAGAGGCCTCTGAAATGGATTCAAAGCCTCGTCCATTGTCAAGGCCTTCCACCATCTCTTCGACTCTATGATCCGCTTCATCGCGTTCGTAATCATCATTCCTATAGACATCATCATTGGTTGCATGAGTATAGTCCTTGTTATGTTGATGACTACTATCATCATGTTGATGATTACCACGCGAAGAAGGACCGTCATGGACTCCTGTCTCACCTTGATAACTCCACACATAATAATCAGGTCGAAAACCATGAAGAAGTAGGTGCAGCCTGACCTCAGCAATACTTTCAAACTTACGATCATTGGCACACTTGAAACATGGACAGTAAAACCCCCCGGTTTTTTGAGTTTGTGAATATGCTTCTGCACGCTCACAAAACTCAAACACCCCTTCTACAAATTTCGCCTTATCATGGCAATTGTACATCCATGACCGATCCTTTGACATCTTGTGCAACTAATAACACACAATTGAAGATATTCAGTACAACAACATAGTAAATTTAATATATGGTTGTGTATAATTCTTTCAAAAATGTGGTTCTTGCTTTAATAAACATTTAATTACCCATAATCAGTTCAGCAATTGCTTACTATAATTGAAGAAGCAAATTACGTAGTAGTGAGAGATCATAAGGAATTTTTCAAAATCCATGTACACTTGTTAGTTTGGGAGGTTGGTTTTGTTTTCCAATAGCATTCGAGTTGTGAGTAGCGACTAAGAGCATGTTGGTTCGAAAACTTGGAATGGGATGGAATGAGAATATGAAACCATAGAGTATGGAGTGAAAATCCGTTTCTTTTTGTAAGTAGTTTGGTTCAGCGCTCATATGTTAACAAGGGAGGTGTGGAATCCTATACCCTTGGTAAATGATTCCAACTTTTTCATCTTTTTCGTCATTAATAGCGACACCCATTCCATACTACTAGAAAGGGTTGAACCAAACACCCACTGCTGAGGTATTACGTAGGATTAGTAATGGGTAATTTTTATTGTGAATGAATGAAAATGTACACTTCTTCTAACTGTATAATTCAAATACTGATTTGAGTTTTGACTTTAGTATTTGAAATGGAGCTCCAGCTTAGCTGGATTTTGAGTTTCCAAGTTTTGAATTTAGTTGGTTACTATGTGTACCCTTGATTTTTTGAACCAAAACCAACATAAGATACCACGTACTTCGAAATTCTATTTAAACCTTAAACCTAAATGTAGCTTCTTTAAACTTTTAAAACGTAAAAGAACAAAGCAAATCCACAAAGGATCTTCAACCAAACGGTCCAAACAGCATTGAAATCCTAAAGTGAAACATACACTGATAAGCATATAGAGTAAATAAGCCTTAGTAAACAGCATTATCTGAATTACAATTTTAAACAATTCAGAACCCCTGCATTCACAGCAACAACAGGCTTTCATCATCAGGCTTTTGACGTTGTATATTACATACATTACATCGCTTGTAAAATAATCAAATGTGTCAAAGAATAAATAAATATCATGCCAATCAAAATGGTTTGTTTTTTTTTTTAAGATCAGATGATAATTATTCGGCACAGGCTGTAATGCAAATAGATTTGAAGAACTGATCAGCTAGAAAGTGAAGGAATGAAAAATTTATTGTACACTCTTAATAATATGACCAATTGACCATGGAGCAAATACAAGACCAACACGCTACAGCTTATAAAAATAAGTGGCTTAAAGATATTGATACATTACTCTGACAGCCCAAACCCACGTTCAAAAGTTTAATTGTGAAAAGAACTCGGTGCCATAATGGTTGAAGTTAACTGGTGGGGCGGTGCATAGGTGCTGTGGGTAAAATGAAGAGAAAGGAAAGTATAGGCAAAAATGATTATGAGTTGGTGTTGGTGGATATATTAATACTTCAATAGGTCAACATTTGAACTATGAGAATTTTGTACTCCAAGGTTTTCGAAAGGTTTAGGCTTAACTTGAATCCTAAAAGAGAGCTATGAAACACCCTCTTAGATCTTAAACTTTTTATGGCATTCATAATACTCATAGGAGATGCTTTAATGTCAAACTTTTCAAACTATGGCATAAGAATCCTAACTTTTTGTATTCTTTTTTCAAGAAGCTCCCTCTTTATTCAGCACACTCACTTTCGAGGTTCCTAAGCTTTTTATAGTAATTGAATAAATCAAAAATTAAAGTTAAATTACAACCTGCACTTGCTATTTCAGTAGCATAGAACCAAGCTTCTTTCCTCTCACAAAGGCAAGGCTGTAAATTTCATTTAAAACTGCCCTTCTACAAGTTTTGGGTTCAATAATGTGCTGTTGCATATACTTCCAAAGGCTAGATACTAGAATCCTGAAAATGGTAAGCTTGAACCCCCTAATTCAGTAGTGGGGCGTTTTTGGTCTTTACTTTAAAATTTAAACCAGGCTCATCAACATAGTTCAGATATTAGAATCAAATTCTATTCAATGAGAAACAAAAATCATCAACAAGGTATCATCATATCCACCCAACTTGACCACCATAGCCACCATGGCCTTGATAGTACAAGCCACCTAACACAACCACCATAATCACCAAACTCGAACAACATATCTAATTCGACCACACTAGCCACCCAATTTGGTCGTCAGTAGTTGTTTCAACCACCATAACCAATTCGACCAATCTCAGCCAATTCGACTACCTAAACCCTAACTATCTAATTCTGACAATGTAAACCCAATTTGATCAATTATAACCACTTAGCAACCTGCAAACAAACACCAATTTGTCTAAATGAAATTAATAAATTAATTTGCAGCCTTTGAACAAACATGCATCCTACAAACAAACAACGAAAACAACAATCGCATCTTTAGAACTTCGAGAGTTTTAGCAACAACCGACGAAAAATTCGTCATAACAACCCTTAAACGAATCCTAAGAAGCAGAAACAAACAACCCAAACTAATCCTAAGAAGCAGAAACAAAAAACCCAAACCCTTAAACGACGATAAATTCGTCATAAGAACCAACAAAACGAATTACAATTTTTTCAAACAAAACAGAATTTTTTGTAACAAAAAATTACCTAAACAACAAAGATGAAGACCGACGAGGAAGGTAGGAGACGCCGACTGAAGAAGATAAGGGCGATAGAAGAAGATAACGGCGATAGAAGAAGATAAGGGCGATGAAGATTGGGTCTTTGTGGACTGTTCAGATCGAGGGAGTTAGGTTTGTCACTGTGAGTTCAGATCGAAGGAGTGTTTGAGGAAGAAAGACGAACTTGCTTGAGGAAGAACAATAATGGGAGTTAGGTTTGAGTGTGAGTGTTTGAGTGTGAGTGTTTGAGAGGAGTTTTGTTTGAGTGTGAGTGTGAAGAAAGACAGGAATTAAAAACGAAGGACAACAAAAGAAAAACAAACAAAAAAAAATAAGAACAGTACACTCCCAACGGAAAAAAAAAGAAAAAGACAAAAAAATCTACATCACCTATTTGCTGCGGTTAAAAACCGCAGCAAATAATCATATATAGCAGCAAATAAACATTATTTGCTGCGGTTACAAAAGAACCGCAGCAAATAATACTCCTTATCCAAAATATCAATGTATTTGCTGCGGTTTTTATAAAACCCCAAAAAACCGCAGCAAATAAGGCGTAGCAAAATGTATTTTTTGTACTAGTGTGGTCTCAGAACTTTAGATTATAAATCACTTAGAGATTTAAAGTATAAGTTGTTTTGATTTGACATGTAAGGAATGAACCAAAGACTTTAACTTAGAGATTTTAGATGACTTAGGGATTTTTAGAAATCCCTCTCAAAGATTTCACCCACCAGTCATAACCCCTATAAATAAGCATTGAGATTCAACTTTGACTTAGGGATTTTAGATGAACCAAATATTTGTTAAGTGTTTACAATGTATTTTGACATATCCGGCGTAATCACATGACACCGGATGTGTTAAAGTTAGTGATTTTGTTGGTAGACTTAACCTTTTTAGGTGTCTTGACACCGGATGCGTCGCAATTTAATGACACCAGATGTGTCGCCGGATGTGCCAAACTTAGTGTTTCTATCATTTGACTCGGTCCCTTTTTGGTGACCCGACACCGAATGTATCTCACTTAATGACACCAGATGTGTCAAACTTAGTGTTTTTAACTTTAAACTCGGTCCCCTTTTGGTGACCTAATCGAATGTGTTCAAACCCATGTTTGGCACATCCGGTGTTTGGTCTCCTTTTGGGTGACCTAATTGAATGTGCTCAAACCCACTTTTGGCACATCTGGTAACTTCAGATGTAACCAGTTAGATGTCTTAACCAGTTGAGATTCATCGCTTTAACCCTTATATTATTCTTTCAATCAGTAAGATCCCTGTGTTTACAAACTTTAGACTTTGATTGATTTGTTTCTCTTTAGAGGTGATGAATCAATCAACCATATTGATTGCCCCTAAACATAGGGATCGAGATTGTTATTAGTTTGTTTTCAGTGAGAATTTTCATCTTAATACCTAATCTTGGACCTTTAAAGTCGATTTGGTGATCCGTAATCACCTAAGGGGGGTAAAAGTCTCGTATTGCTTTTACCTCCAAGTATTAACCGGTGGTTAATTATGTGGATCCTGCCCTTATTGATTTCAAAAATGTTAAGCAAGTTTTAATTCATAGTTAAGTGTGGGGCTGTGCGCTTGAGTGCTGAGATCATCATCTATTTAAACAAGTATAAACTTGATATATAAAGGCGAACATTAGAGGAAGAAGAAATTTCATTAGTTGCGGCCCGTAGCCAATTCAGTACAACATGAAATTTCTTTCCCCATTGATCAACGTGGATCAAACAGGTGGGCACATGGCCTTACACTATGGCTTCTTGAAACCAAGTTTATAAATAGTATTTTTTCAGATTATTTGCGTTCCAGGTTCTGGGTACTTCATACCCATCCATAGTTTGTAAGCGATAGGTTCCATCTCTCAACACTTCAATGATCTTGTATGGACCTTCCCAATTAGGAGTAAGTTTGCCCTACTCATCAGCTCTCCCAATTGACTTCATTTTCCTCAGCACGAGATCCCCTAAATTCATTGACCTATGGTTTACCCTCTTGTTATGTTCTCTTGCCATTTTTAGCTTGTACACTTCTTGCCTAAGTAAAGCATTGCCTCTAACTTCTGGTAACATGTCCAAGGTGGCCTTCATCATTTCCCAGTTAGCCCCTTCATCATATAACATAATTCTTAGAGCAGGCTCACACATTTCGATGGGGAGAACTGCTCGATCCATACACAAGCATAAATGGGGTTTCCCCTGTGGAATTCTTTGTTGTTGTCCTGATAGACCAGAGGACATTGTACAATTCGTCCACCCATAAACCTTTGGCAGCATTCAACTTTTTCTTCATTCCCGTGCTGATGATCTTGTTGAAGGCCTCCACTTGTCCATTGGCTTGTGGATAGCCAAATGAGGAAAAATGAGCTGAGATGCCTTGATCTTCTAACCATACTCTTAACTGCGGAGCCTCAAACTGAGGACCATTATCGAACACTATTGACCGAGGTACCCCGAACCTTGTTATTATATTTTCCAGATGTTTAATACTTCTCATTGGCTCTGCTTCTACCCGTTTAGTAAAGTAGTCCACTGCAACCAAGACATACTTACTTTGTCCTGATGCTTGTGGATATGGACCAAGAATGTCCATTCCCCACTTAGCAAAAGGTATTGGACTCAAAATTGGGTTCAAGTTATTGGCTGGTTTTTGTGGTAAATTACTGAACAGCTGACACTTCTTACATCTTTTGACATAGGTCATTGCATCATGTCTCAGACTAGGCCAGTAATACCCAGTTCTTAATGCCTTTTCTGCCAGCGCCCTTCCCCCTATATGAGAGCCACAAAACCCCTCATGAATATCTTCAAGAACCTCCTTTCCTTTTTCTGTGGTGATGCACTTTAGTAGCGGATGAGTAAAAGACTTCTTGTATAATTGCCCCTGCCATAAAACAAACCATGCATCTCTAGCTTTCACATATTTTGCTTGTTGCGGATCGTTTGGCAAGGTTCCATTGGTTTTTTAGTCAATAATTTCATCCATCCAAGAACTTCCTTGGCTGATGAAGTTAACCTCCATCTCCTCTATGCTTCTTTTCTCTTTAACTTCCCAAAAAACTATTCGGGGATTCTCACCAACTGCAGAGCTTGCTAACTTAGAAAGAGTATCAGCTTGATTATTCTCAGACCTTGGAATCTGCATGATTTCAAACTTGTCTAGTCCTTTCACTTCCTCTTGAAGTATATTCAGATATTTGGACATGCTAGCATCTCTAGCCTCATAGTCGCCCAAGTATTGGCTCTGCATGATTTCAAACTTGTCTAGTCCTTTCACTTCCTCTTGAAGTATATTCAGATATTTGGCCATGCTAGCATCTCTAGCCTCATAGTCGCCCAAGTATTGGCTCACAATAAGCTGAGAGTCTGACCTTGCTTCTATCTTTTTTTCCCCAACAGCTCGGCACAGTTTGACTCCGGCAATTAATGCCTCGTACTCAGCCTCACTATTTGATGTTTGTAATTTGAATCTCATGGCATATTCGTAGATGTCGCCCTCAGGTGACTTACAAATAATACCTGCGCCACATCCATTCTGAGTGGATGAGCCATCAACATATAAGGTCCAGTGATCAATACTTGGTTTTTCCATAGGTGGCCTTGTCATTTCAACTATAAAATCGACGAAAGTTTGACCCTTAATAGCTTTCCTTGGTTCGAAGGTGATATCAAATGAGTCCATTTCCAGAGCCCACTTGAGCATTCTTCCCGAAGGTTCCTTTGACAGAGCTTTTTTGAGCGGTTGATCAGTGTATACAACGATTTTATGAGAAAGAAAATAGGGCCTCAACTTCCGGCTTGCCATGAACAATGCAAGTCCAAACTTTTCAATCAGAGTGTATCTGATCTCAGCATTTTGGAGTACGTGACTCACAAAATATACCGGATATTGGACCCCATTTCTCTCAGCTAACAGATGGCTGAGAGTGCATGGTCTGATACCGCTAAATAAATAAATAAAGTTTCTCTTTCAATGGGATTGATTAATCTTGGGAGAGTATGTAGGTGCTCCTTCAAATGAATGAAGGCTGACTCGGCTTCCTCTGTCCATTCGAACAAAGGGCTGCCTTTGCCTGGCTTTGCCTTTCTCTTGATCGTATCAAAGAAATAATGGCATTTATCAACTGCCCTTGATAGGAATCTACCAAGAGCAGCTAGGCATCTGGTCAGTTTCTTCACCTCTTTAACGTTCCGAGGAGAGGTCATATCCAGCACAGCCTTGACTTTGTCTAGATTAACTTCGATCCCTCGCTCATCCACAAGAAAGCCCAAAAATTTTCCAGAAGTTACCCAAAAAACATACTTCTTTGGGTTTAACTTCATCTTATATCTCCTTAATGTTTCAAAGGTTTCTCTTATGTCCGCCACATGATCTTTCATCTCCTTGCTCTTGACAATCATGTCATCGATGTATGCTTCAATGTTCCGTCCCAACTGGTGTTTGAAAACATCATTTACCAAACATTGGAAGGTTGCCGGAGCATTTTTAAGACCAAATGTCATCCTTGTATAGCAATATAGACCCTTTTCAGTTACAAAAGCTGTTTTTTCTTGATCTTCCTCCCATAGAGGAATTTGGTGAAATCCTGAGTAGGCGTCCATAAAACTCAACAATGCATGCCCTGCCGTTGAATCAACCAATCGGTCGAACTTTGGCAAAGGAAAGCTATCCTTTGGACAAGCTTTGTTAAGATAAGTATAATCGACACACATCCTCATGGTACCGTTTGGCTTTGGAACCAAGACTACGTTAGCCACCCAGTCAGGATACTGGCATGGTCTAATGAATCCTGCCTCCAAAAGCTTATTCACTTCTTCCTCCGCTGCCTTATTGCGAAGTTCGCCCAAATTTCTCTTCTTTTGACGGATTGGCTTAGCATCGGGCTTTCAGCTTATGTACAGCTATACTTGGATCAATGCCTGGCATCTCCTCCACCTCATATGCAAAGACATCCTTGAACTCTCTCAATAGCTTCCTCATCTCTGCCCCAACATGGTCGTCTGGGGCCTGGCCTACCTTGACTGTTCTGTCAGGCTTGACTTCGTCAAGAACAAAATCTTCATGTTCACCAACTGGCTGAGGCCGAGTTACTTGACTCAAATTATGGATGGCCATTAGTTCATTTTTAGCCATTCCCTCGGTCTTCCTTTTCTTCGTCGGCTCTTCCACCTCTTCAACCTAAGTAGTAGGTTTAAGAGTGGTGATATAACATTCTCGGGCCATTTGTTGATCCCCACGAAGAGTTCCTACAGTTCCATTGTTACACTCATACTTCATGAGCAGGAGATGTGTAACAATTACTGCCCTAGAGGCGTTCAAGGTTGCCCGTAGACTGTGAGGATAGGGACTGTGAGGATTTCGCTGACGTAGACTGGATGCTTGAATGGACTGGTCTCCTGTTGACGTACCCTCCAAGTACCTGCAAAAAAGGGACAATAATCCTTGTAGGATTATTTCCCCCTCCGATGCTTAAGTAAGTACTTGTAGGAGAGTAAGTGAACAATAATCAACAAGTAAACAATTCTAGAGAGAAGTTTAAGAGAGAAGTTTTCCCTTTTTAGTAAGTATTTTTTGACTTAATCTTTTGTGTACTTTTTATCAGATTTTTGTGGGCTATTCATAGCCTTAAGTACAATTTCTTATCCAATGAGATCGCGACACTTGTCCTCATCTCTTTAATTATCTTCCTTCATTTGCCTTATGGGCTTTTAGCACTAAGCTTTTAAGGCCCCATGGTTTCTTTTAGCTCTTTTTCTATCGGTGAATAGAGGCTTGACATGTGGAAAATGTAGGATTACATATGGACCAGTCAGAAGATGACACGTGGCAGTGTGGGGGCCCACTCATGGCGGACTCATCACTATCATGTGGCAATCCCATGCTGGCATTTAATAACAGAAGTAAGGACTCGTGGTCCAATTGTAGAATGACACGTGGCCGTGTAGGGTCCACTCATGGCAAACTCATCACTGCCACGTGGAAATCTCATGTCATCGTCTTATAATAGAAAGAGGGACACGTGGTCTACTCAGAGGCTGACACGTGGCAACTGACTTGTTATGCCACATCAGATTCCTTCTCATGTTCAAATTCTTCAGCAATCTCTGGTTCTTTGGATTTTGACGTTTCTATTGGTACAGGAGTTGATTCTTTGGATTTTGGTGTGGGTGGAATTTTGGTAGTGGCTGATTTTGTGGAAGTAGGAGTGGAAGATTTGGTGGTTTTGGCAGTTAATTTTGGTGTAACCGCCTTTGTGGTTATTTTGTGGTGGATTTTTGTGTAACTTCATTTTCAACCAATCATGTGCTTCTTCTTTTCGACATGATGAGACTAAATATTTCCCTTGATTTGAGAACAAAAAGAAACACTTTGAACTATGTGAGAGAATGTAAGAAGAAGAATTTTGATGAGTTAGGTTTTTGTGTGAGAGAAAAAGTATTCGAGAGAATATATAGAGAATAATGAAAAATAATAAACTGAAACGAAGAAGGAAAGTATGATCAGAAACATATAATTGTAGGAGATTTAAATCAAAACGATTATCTTCAGAATATTTGAAAGATATTTGTCCGTTCAACCAAAACTGCAGTTTCCATATATACAACCGCCAATATATTTATTTCCAAAAATTTGAATTTTTGAAAATAAACAGACTGACTAAAAATAAGCGACACATGGATCTGGTTCCCTAATGGTTTGCAACTGGTCTGTCCCAAATTGCCTTTTACAAGATTATGCTAAGGCACTTGAGTACTAAATTAAACAGCTCAGCATCGCATAAGAACTTTGTGAGACCTAAAAAGAAAAAAAAAAAAAAAAAAACCAAAATATGTACATATTGACATCATTTGACTAGCCAAACGGACAAGTCAAGACTTAAGAGCTCATTGTCTAATTTTAATCATACCCAACAAGGTACGAAGCTTGATGAACATTTCTCTGCTCAAAGGTTTTGTAAAGATGTCAGCTAGTTGATCTTCTGACCTGCAAAACTCCAATTCTACATTACCTTTTTCAACATTATCCCTTATAAAATGATGCCTGATCTCATTATGCTTGGTTTTAGAATGTCGGACAGGATTTTTCGAAATATTGATTGCACTTGTGTTATCATATAAGATGGGAACACTTCTGAAACAGATCCCAAAATCCTTTAGTTGTGACTTTATCCACAAGAGCTTAGCACAACATAAAGCTGCTGCAATATACTCACACTCTATTGTGGATAAGGCCATAGAATTTTGTTTCTTAGATCCCCATGAGATAAGACAGGAACCGAAGAAGTGAGCCATTCCAGAAGTACTCTTCTTGTCCACAATAAAACCAACAAAGTCAGCATCTGCGTATCCTATAAGATTGATACCGCTAACTTTTGGATACCATAGACACAAATCATCAGTACCATTTAGATACCTTAAAATTCTCTTAACAACCTTTAGGTGAGATTCTTTAGGGTTGCTTTGAAATCTTGCACACAACCCTACTGAAAATACTATATCTGGCGTACTGGCTGTTAAGTAGAGAAATGAGCCAATCATACCTCTATACAACTTACCGTCAACACCCTTTCCCTTCTCATCAAGGCTCAATTTAGTAGAAGTTGGAATGAGTGTTTCATAGGATTTGCTGTCTTGCAAGCCATATCTTTTCAACAACTCCTTGAGGTACTTCTGCTTATGAATCATAATTCCATCCTTGGTTTGCTTGATTTGAAGACCTAGAAAGAATCCAAGTTCTCCCATCATACTCATTTCAAATTCACTTTTCATCAAATCTGCAAACTCATTACATAAATCAGGATCAGTAGCTCCAAACAAAATATCATCTACATATATCTAGACCACTAGCAGATCAGTTCCCTTTTCCTTCAAGAATAATGTCTTATCAACTGAACCTCTCTTATAACCATTTTCTAAAAGAAAACTGGACAACCTCTCATACCAAGCTCTGGAGCGTGTTTGAGACCATAAAGAGCTTTGTCAAGTTTAAAAATATGGTTTGGCAAGTCACTATACTCAAATCCAGGGGGTTGTTCCACATATACATCTTCTTTCAAATAACCACTTAGCATCCATTTGAAAGTGCTTGAAGTTCATATGAGCTGCAAAAGCAATTAAAATCCTGATTGCCTCAAGCCTGGCAGTTGGAGCAAAGGTTTCATCATAATCAATTCCTTCCTGTTGATTGAATCCTTGGACCACTAGTCTGGCTTTGTTCCTGACTATAATACCTGCATCATCCAGTTTGTTTCCGAACACCCATCTAGTTCCAATAACAAACATGTTTTCCTTCCTGGGTTCAAGATGCCATACTTGATTTCTCTCAAACTGATTGAGTTCATCTTGCATGGCCAAAACCCAATCTGGATCCATTAAAGCAGTCTTATAATCAGTTGGTTCAACATTTGAAAGAAAAGAATAGAAAGCACAAAAGTTTTGTAGAGTAGAATTCCTTGTTTGCACCCCTTTGTTAATATCACTAATGATAAGATTAGAGGGATGAGCAGACTTGTAATTGAAGTATTTGTTCATATCAAGATTTGCATTGGTGCCTTCTAATGTTGAACTGGTTCCTGTAGTGGTTCCCCTGTTTCCTTGTTAATTTGAACAGGTGAACCTAGTTCCATAGTGGTCTTAGCTGCATGGTATTCATGTGGTTGAACTTCCGAGTCACTGTTTCCTCCTCTTTCTTCATGAGCTTCTTGAGTTTGTGCTTGACCAGACTCTTCCTCTCTAGGAGATTTTTGTGGTGAGTCTTGTTCAGCACCTTCTACTTATTTAGCTCCTGTAATGTTTAGCATGCCAATTTCAAAGTCATCATCATCAACCTGCACATGCTTACTAAACATATTAGTTTCATAAAACAGAACATGGATACTCTCTTCAACACACAAGGTTCTTTTGTTGAAGATTTTGTATGCCTTGTTGTGTGAAGAGTATCCAACGAAAACAACCTCATCACTTCTGGGATCAAATTTGTTCAAACTTGATTTGCCATTATTGTGTACAAAGCATTTGCACCCAAAAACGCGTAATTGTGCAATGTTGGTTTTCTTCCCCTAAGAAGCTCATAAGGTGTTTTCATTAGTAAAGGTCTCACACTAGTACAAAAAACACATTTTGCTGCGGTTTTTTGCCGGGTATTTGCTGCGGTTTTGAACCGCAGCACTTATAGCAGCAGCAAATAATGATATTTTATTTGCTGCGGTTTAACTGCAACAAAAAGTATGGTTATTTGTTGCGGTTAACTGAATAACCGCAGCAAATGTCTGTTTCCCTCCAATTTCAGTTCAGTTTTTTTGCTGCGGTTTATTGAATAACCGCAGCAAATAACAATTTTTTTTTGGGTAATTTTCTGAAATTATTTTATGCTCCTAATTCCTAATATTTTTTTTTTGGTAAAAATGTAAGCATTTTATTAACAAATAATTACAACCTATAGCTTTCTGCGGCAAAACTGACTCAGTTTTGCTCTAAGAAAACCAAAAAAAAACCCTCAACTATACAAGAACACACAGCCTCAACTACACCTAGTGATAACAAGACCAACAACATAAACCAAATAAACCAAACATAAACCATCCCAAACATAAACCAAACAACCAAAACCCTTCCCAACAAAACTAAACATAAACCATCCCAAACAACCCAAAACCTATAAAACCACTCAGCAGAAGCAAGCAGCAGTGTCACAGCACCCCTAAAACCTGCCATCATACAACCACAGCAGCGCGCACAGCAAAACCTGCCATCATACAGCCACAGCAGCACAGCAAAACTACACAGACAAAGAACATGTCTGCACAGTGCAAACAGCGGCTGCCTGAGGCCAGGCCTCACAGCGAACCCTTCTAGCAAAAACCAGACAAAACAATGCCAAAAAAGCTGCAGAACACTGCATGACCAGTCCTACTGCAGAAAAGTCTGCAGGAACAGTCCAGTAAAATAGGCCAAACTGCAGACAAACAGCCACACTGCAGAAAACTGCAAAACAGCAGCTGCCTGAGGCCAGGCCGCACAACCAACTTTTCCTCCACAACCCACCAATCAGCAGCAAAACCCCAACTCCATACATAACCAGCAAAAATAACAACTGCAGACCCACAAACAGCAGCGTCAAACTCACAACACCTGCCACTCACAACCAAAAAAACAGCCAAAACAGCTAAAAAATACCTGCAGAACATTGCATGACCAGATCAACTGCAGAAGAGACTTAGGAACAGTCCACTAAACCAAGCCAAACTGTAGAAGAGACTTAGGAACATTCCAGTAAACCAATACACAAATTAACAATACACAAATTACGAATAGCTAAAAGTTCAATTAATAACTAAGTCAAGTGAATGTACTACTATATTCCTAGCTTCTTCATAAACAATGTGTGTACAAGAATGTCGCAACCTTGTCTCGAACCTCGCTTATTTGTGCTTTGCTGAAGGCCCTTCTCGAACCCTTGTAGCTTTTGTCAATACCTAGTAAATAATTATTTAAAACCAGTTTAATGATACTTCCTTAATAGCACTCACCCACCTCCACCACAACCGCCACAGGTGCAGCAAGTGGTGTTGCAGCCGCAATCACAACCTCAACCACAACCACAATCACAAACATAACCTCAAGTTAATGTGACTGATATTCCAGTAACATTACCATCCCCAACTCCAGCACAACCATTAACAACACAATTACTGCAACAACTACAAACTCCGCAACTACTTATGAAGCTCTAATGTGCACAACTTATTGACAATTCATATAAATTTTGAAAACCATGCATATGCTAAAATAGAAGTCCTTAAAAGTTAAGAATATCGCCGATTTAAGCATTGAAAACAAATTAATAGTCCTTCAAACAAGGAATAATTTAGGGAAATATAAACCAAAAGAAGCAGTAGACGACGATCCATTTTTTAATTTAACAGCATGTCAACACAGCAGCGGCAAACTTTTTGGATAAACCATGCTATTAACCTGTAAGTTTGTGGTTGGTTGGTTTGGTTTTGTTGTTGGTTTGGGACTGGATAAACAATTTCAACATTGTCCTTTCTTTCGAATGCAAATCTTCTCCTATTTAATTTAGATGAATAGGTCAAGAATAGCCTGTCATTAATTTTTCTTTGTGTAGAATTGCTTTCGATTGATAAATCCTCCGCAGTCATCTTAATTTGCAAAGACCAAGCAAGTCTATAGCATTTTGTAGCATATTAAGGTTGCTGATGAGATAGTAGACTTCAAGTAGTATATTATAACAAATTGATAAAAGCCTCCGTCTAAAGATTCAACTGAAACTTTCAGACAATTCACGAGCACAGGTATACGACGAACAATGCTCTCAAAATTTGTTTTCCATATAACACCAAAAGAGAAAAGGGTGATTCACTTATATGAAAACCAGGTTCTGGGAGCATTGGTCATCGTTCTACACATAACACATATAGAAGAAATAATGAATCTCTGGTATAGGAAAAGAATACATTAAAGGCCTGAAATATATTCATGGATCCCTTTAATGTTTTTTCCACAACCACAAAATTCCCATTATTTTCTGTCTTCCACAAATGTGCAGCCCAATATTTGGGAGCATTGGTTATCGCATATCTATGCTCGTGAGCCATTTGAAAATTTTAGTTGAATCTTTAGACAGAGGCTTTTATCAATATGTTATAATATACTACTTGAACTCTACTATCTCATCAGCAACATTAATATGCTACAAAATGCTATAGACTTGCTTGGTCTTTGCAAATTAAGATGACTGCGGAGGATTTCTCAATCGAAAGCAATTCTACACGAAGAAAAATTAATGACAGGCTATTCCTGACCTACTCATCTAAATTAAATAGGAGAAGATTTGCATTCGATACGCAATCCAATATTGATATTGTTTATCCAGTCCCACCCCAACAAAACATAATTTAGGGAACTTCAAAATATAGCAGGCCAAATGAACCGAGAAAACCAACAACACAATCCCATACCAGAATTCAAAACTAAGAAAACAAACCCAAAGCAGCATGTTGCCTTCCGGAAATTATTGCAGTACTTACCTCCTCAAGATCATCTGACTCATTACAGCTTGAGATGATGTCATGCATGTAACGCATTACGTAGTACCCACAATCCGTACCTTTTTGCTGTTGCGCGCACTTTGAAGTACATAGGACATTGAAACAAGAAAAATCAATCAAAAATTTGCATGACAAAGTAAGCAACCACCACAAATGTATAGGATTTCGATGTCCGTACCTCAACTGATATCAACTTCGGAATCATTGTGCTTGTGCGTATCCTCTTCATGACACTATACGGAGGAAAAAAAATAAGTGAAGGTAAGGAGCCGTTATATCTTACATTTGTAGTATAAAAGATTTTTGGTTGACGTTATAATTTACCTATTCACCCACATCATAATCAATAATCTACGTGGCGACTGAGGACGGCAAGAATCAAATTGATACACCTTGTATGTCAAAGGTGATATCAACAAAAGCACCCAATGTGAACTGCGCCAAACAAGAGAAAGCATAACATTTGGAAATCGAAACTAACAATGGAAAAGTTGCCTTAACAATGGGAAAGTGAAACAAGAGAAGGAACAATAAGGGTGGGGGGAGAAACAATGGGAAAGTGAAACAGACTTACTCCTCAATTGACGGAGCGATAATGAACTTCCTTTTCGCTCGAATTGCTTCTTTGATGGCGGTTTCAAGGTACGCTTTCACATCACCCTTGCTCTTTAGACATCGATCCTCATAAATCTCTTGAGGACACAACCACCTCACCTTGTTCATGGTATTGGTTCCGACCAAATCTAAGTACACACAACTAATTAAGGTGGAAAAAAAGAGGAAACATTAGTGTACAAGTTGCTGCATCTCATAAACAGTCATTCTAACAAAATCAATAGAATTAAAGAGGCAGCTTTTGGAAAAAGAACATACTTGAATTATGTAAAAATGGACTTCAATTAGGTTTGTAAGTAAAAAGCATGGAATTTAAAATTAGAAAGGTACGGAGAAAGCAGTAACCTCATAAACGCTTGCAACACTGACAAAGACAACATCTCCCCAACGAGGAAATCATAAACATCTGCTTTCGTTACACATGTATCAGCATCCTCAAAGTAGTGGAATTGATACTTGCTCAACCACACCTTTAAAGGATTCTCTTCCGGCTCATCTTTGGTGCATTCATGTAGCCACTGACACGCGGGTGACACATTTTTGTACACCTCATCTTCATCTTCCTTGTTTGAACCTTTCGAGGAAATCTTGTTGTTCGGGCCATCCTTTTGTTCTTTTGCGGAATCTCTGTTGCCGTGTTGTTGTTCTTGTTCTCTTTCAGCTCTCCCCTTTATTCACATTAACATATATATGACAACGACAATAAAAAGGATTAAAACGATAATTGGAAAATGAGTATTAATCAATTTTAATTAAGGGTTTTACTCACCTCTTCTGCAAACCGCACCCATTTCCTTGGCCACATCACGAAACTCCCTCGTGCTTCTCCCAAAGTATTCAATCTCCACTCTGGCCGCGGAAGGGGAAGTATTACATCTTCCCATCCGTCTACAATAGAATCAACTGTCACGTTACAATTGCCTACACCAACAGCTTGGAGATGCGAGACTTGGGCCTGGACAGTTGGTTGAAGATGGCCAAATGCAACCACCAGTAAACCACCATTTCCACCTCGTGGATCCCGGAGAAGCAATGTGCATGGTGTTTCCTCCTGCAAAATGTGTTACAGTTGTAGGACATGCATATGATAAAAAAATAAAATTAATAGTACTAAAAAATAAAGTGTAAACTATTAAAAAATGAAGTTAAAAGTATGAAAAAAGTTAGCAAACATTACCTCCACATCTGGAATGGGAGGCTCACTTGAAGCTCGGGAAGCCTGTTTGCGCCGGCTTGACTTGTCATGAACTTCATCTTCATTAGGTGAATCTATATCATGAATTCCCACCTTCTCACATAGAGCTTTGAACTTTTGTTTGACCAACTCCTCCACCATTTTTTCCATTTCTAGACTCATCTTCGTTTTTGAAGAACTACTTCCTGACTTGTCTTGTGGAAATGCCTGTCGCTTACCTAAACGTACACCTCCCAAACCTTTCACACGTCCTGCGTGGTCCGGGGGAAGTCCTGCTGCAGGGGTAGGATTCTGACCTTGAGATGCACCCTCGTTGTTCACTCCAAGCTGTGTCATAAGATACAAAATTGAATCTTCATATTATGTTCAATCAAGTACTATTGATTCTCTTTTAATTGAATCTTGGTTTTAGTTTCTACTTTAATTCAATTTGATATAGACAAAGTAAATAGGAATGGGTAGGATTTCTCAAAATTAGTTGGCATGAAATACCTAGTAGCATAAAATCAACGAAAAATAGCAACAATCAAACGAAGAATAGCAAAACCAAAAATACCACAGCATCTGCCACTTTCTTCAACTCAGGGTCTATAATCACTCGCCTCCCACTTGCATCTCGAGCATGTAAAGAACAGTACCAATCTACTACGCGATTTGAGCCGGTTACCGTAACAGATGAAGAAGAGGTGGCTTCCTTGTCACCAACACACGACACCACCTTTTCATAAAAACCTTCTTCTTTCCAATCATCTTTTGACCGCTCATACGGTTTCTGCCCCATGCGGTGATAGGCCTTCTTTTGCGAGGCACTTTGAGAAGCAATAGCGCGTTTTTCTGTCCAAATCAAAAGGCAAATGATGGTTAGTAAAACATAGGATTAATGTAACAACAGATACAATGGTTAGTGATATACTTACTACTTGCTCCGGAGTTGTTTTCTTTGCAACAAAGGCCTCCCATTCTTTGCTCGATATGTGAGGGTAAATTTCGTATGGCATCTTATTAGCTTCCTTCATTGATCGCTTCCTTTTTTTGGTGATCCACCCACTCACAAGTTTAGACTTAAAATCTCTAAATCTTTCCGCAACGGCCGAGAGAAAAAGTTGCCTCTTAGCCTCATCAACTTCGATATGGAACAAATTCTACATAAAACAAATATGTTTCAGCATATACTACATTAAAGTTAAGCCAATATGCCAGTTAAACCATAAATATTAACCCCTTCTACACATAACAACGACATACCACAGTATCTTGCCACATAGCTGCTTTCAAGCCATCCTCCACGTCTTCCCACTTCAGCAAAATAGATAGCTTTCTCATACAAATGCCGATATGTCTCCCATACATTTTTCGCCACTCACCGCATGGTTGGCCAGCATTATTGTACTCGAGATACATTGGTGTAGTCGACTTCACACCCCTAGACGGACCTCTTCCTCTCCTGTTACACAAGGACTTCGTCACACCCCTGTCAGCAGAAGATGCCTGCTGACCAGCAGCCTGATCAGGTGTGGAATGAGGTTGCTCAACAGCAGCCTGATTAGGTGCAGACTGAGGCTGCTGAGATGATGTCTGCTGTGGCTGACTGGGGCCAGTTTTAGGGGCTGCAGTTTCGGCTGCATCAATTGGTGGTGCTTCGTCAGCCATTCTCTTGAACTGCTCTACCTTCTGAAGGAATTTGTCGTACTCTATATCTTCCGGCATTCCTTGATCTTCCTCTAAGCGATGGTCAAAACTTGGGTCCGACGCAGAACTTGACTCATCACCGCTATGTATTGAATCATCACTGGACATAGGCTTAAATGCAACCTACAAACACAAATCAATGTAAATACAAATAATGGACATGAAACAAATCTTTAGCCGATATCATAACAATATACCAACATTCATTAAACAAAGTAAAAATAAAATCATAACAAAATAAGTTACACAGTCACAGGATGATCTCAAAACAAAAAGCAGTCACAACAGCTCATGATCACTGAAAATCACTCAAAATCATTGACAACTCAGTCGTTCAAAATCATGCACAGTCAATTGCCACTCGCTCAAAATAGTCATTAAATGTGAGTCAAAATCACTTAAAAATCACTCAACATCACTCAAAAATCATTGACGCAAAATCCCTGGAGATCATAATGAAATGTATATATCATACTAAAATGTCTTACAATTAAATGTGTATATCATATTTAAATGTGCATATCATAATTAAATGTGTTACAATTTTGAGTACATTCAATTTTCAGCAACAGTTATCCCTTCGACGTGGTCTTCACGCAGGTAACTGGACTCGTTAGCAACCGATTCGGCAACACTTGTTTTAGGACACATAAAAGGTGAAGAATCCTCAAAAGCGTCATACTCTTCCTCATCGTCAACATCTCCGATGCCGAGGATACTACGTTTCCCCGACAACACTATAGACCATTTTGAGTCAGCAGGGTCGGTTACGTAGAAAACTTGTTTTACTTGCCCCGCAAGTATGAAAGGCTCAGGACCCTCACGCATTCGAGTCATGTCAACATGAGTGAAACCACACGGGTCATCATTTTTTACGAAACGCCGATTATTATGTACCCATTTGCATTTAAAAAGACAAACATTGAAGGTACAATACTCTAACTCCCACATTTCTGCAATTTGGCCATAGTATATTACCGTAGCATCTACCGGAGTTTGATCCTTCGCACTAGCATAAAAGGTTGATGATGTCAACAAGGATACACCACTATTCTGGACACATGGGGACTTTTGATCCTGATAAGTGGTCCAAAATGAGTACCCATTTATATCATAACCCTCATAATTTGTAACGGTTTCCCGAGGACCATAAGCTAACCACTTCACCATTTCAGTCACACCCTGCAGATTCTCCACAACAACTCGGTTGTGAAACCACTCAATAAATGTCTTATTATGCAAATTAGACAATGCCCTTTCAGATATCCCTGGATTTTGAGTCTATAAGATCTGCCAACNAGATCTGCCAATGTTCAGTAAGAAAAGGATGAACTTCTGCCATATGATGTAACACATACAAATGAGCTTGGTTGAGGACTGTCAGATTCGCCAAACTCGTTCTTGACCCAATAGTACCCTTCCCATCAAGCCTCCATTCATGACGTGTTTTAGGCAAACCAATAGGATGTGCACCTGCAACGTATTCTGCTATGAAATTTCCGACCTCATCACTGATGACCCCTTGAACAATACTAGATTCTGGTCTTGCAGGATTCGCCACCTTGTTACCTAAGACCCCCATATGTCTTTCATAAGGACAGCACCATCTCAAGAACACGGGACCTAGAAACTTAATCTCACGAACGAGATGTACAATTAGGTGGACCATATATCGAAGAATGCAGGCGGGAAATACATCTCAAACTTACAAAGAGTTTCGACTACACGTGCTTGGAGGGTATCCAACGTAGTTGGATCTAGTGCTTTGCTACATATTGTATTGAAGAAGGAACATAGTTCGGTGATGGTGTACCTAACATGTTTAGGTAAAATCCCACGGATTGCAATTGGTAAAAACACTTGCATCATAACATGACAGTCGTGTGATTTCATACTAGATAACATCAACTCACCATCTAAAGTCACAAATCTTCTCATGTTAGAAGAATACCCTGACGGCACCTTTAAGTTGTATAAAGATGTGCAGAAGTGTATCTTCTCCTGTTTCGACATTGTGTAGCAAGCTGGAGGAAGGTAGTAGGTTTTTTTCTCTTCATTTGAACTTTGTTGCACCTTTTCCTTCCCCTTTCCTTTCTGTGATGGTACATCTTCCTCCTGATTCTTCCTTTTTTTACTCTCTTTCAGCTGAGGCCAGAGCTCGGGTCGAACTCCAACTTGTTTCAAGAACTCCTGATTGACTTTAGTGTCTTTAGTCTTGTTAGGAATGTTGAAATGGGTGGCAATTATGGCATCGCAAACATTTTTCTCGATGTGCATCACATCGAGACAATGTCTGACTTGTAAATCTCTCCAATATGGAAGCTGCCAAAATATAGACTCCTTTTTCCACAACCCGGAATAGTTGACATTCGGTTTCCCAAAAATGGTTTGAACCCCCTTAACCTGTGAATACACCTCATAACCAGTTAATGGACGACGAGCAACACGATCCTCAACCATCCCATTGAATGGCTTCTTTTTCTTCCGAAAAGGGTGGTTAGGTGGAAGGAATCTTCGATGGCACCAGTCAACATACTTACCCACCCATGTAGAATCACCATCGTCCATGCAAATAGGGCAAGCCTTCATCCCTTTGTTCTTGTACCCAGATAAGTTACCATAAGCTGGAAAGTCGTTGACAGTGCACAAAAGCATTGCACGCAACGTGAAAGTCTCCTTTGCATGGGAATCATACACCAAAACACCCTCATCCCATAATTTTCTTAAGTCATCAACTAAGGGCTCCAAATACACATCAATGTCATTACCGGGTTGCTTTGGACCAGAAATAAGAAGTGATAGCATAAGGTACTTTCTTTTCATGCACAACCAAGGTGGAAGATTATAGATCGTTAAAATTACCGGACATGAACTATGATACGAACTAAGAGTACCGAAAGGGTTCATTCCATCGGTGCACAACCCAAGCCTGAGATTGCGATTGTCATCTCCAAATGTCTTATACTTCCTGTTGATAGTCTTCCATTCCGGACCATCAGCTGGATGTTGTAGCAAACCCTTCACCCTTCTACCCTCCGCATGCCACCTTAGATTCTTAGCATCCTTCGTAATTGAAAACAACCGCTTGAATCTTGGTATTATTGGGAGATACCACAAAACCTTGGACGGCGGACCAGCTTTACCCCGTGCCCCTTGTCGGTCATAACGTGGCAAATTGCACTTTGGACACTTATCCAACAACTCATAATCTTTTCGGTACAATATGCAATCATTTGGACAAGCATGTATTCTCTCATACTCTAAGCCGAATGGACACATCAGCTTCTTAGCATAGTAAGTCGACTTAGGAAGCTCATTGCCATCCGGAAACATGCCACTCAGCTTTTCTAGCAACATTGTGAAACTTCTATCAGTCCAATTATTTTCTGACTTGACACTAAACAATTCCATCACAGCAACAAGAATGGTCAATTTAGTACAACCGGGGTACAAAGGCTTTCGAGAGGCCTCTTAAATGGATTCAAAGCCTCGTCCATTCTCAAGGCCTTCCAACATCTCTTCGACTCTATGATCCGCTTCATCGCGTTCGTAATCATCATTCCTATAGACATCATCATTGGTTGCATGAGTATAGTCCTTGTTATGTTGATGACTACTATCATCATGTTGATGATTACCACGCGAAGAAGGACCGTCATGGACTCCTGTCTCACCTTGATAACTCCACACATAATAATCAGGTCGAAAACCATGAAGAAGTAGGTGCAGCCTGACCTCAGCACTACTTTCAAACTTACGATCATTGGCACACTTGAAACATGGACTGTAAAACCCTCCGGTTTTTTGAGTTTGTGAATATGCTTCTGCACGCTCACAAAACTCAAACACCCCTTCTACAAATTTCGCCTTATCACGGCAATTGTACATCCATGACCGATCCTTTGACATCTTGTGCAACTAACAACACACAATTGAAGGTATTCAGTACAATAACATAGTAAATTGAATATATGGTTGTGTATAATTCTTTCAAAAATGTGCTTCTTGCTTTAATAAAAATTTAATTAGTTTATCAGTTCAGCAATTGCTTACTATAATTGAAGAAGCAAATTGCGTAGTAGTGAGAGATCATAAGGAATTTTTGAAATTCCATGTACACTTGTTAGTTTGGGAGGTTGGTTTTGTTTTCCAATAGCCTTCGAGTTGTGAGTAGCGACTAAGAGCATGTTGGTTCAAAAACTTGGAACTGGATGGAATGAGAATATGAAACCATAGAGTATGGGGTGAAAATCCGTTTCTTTTTATACGTTGTTTGGCTCATATGTTAACAAGGGAGGTGTGGAATCATATACCCTTGGTAAATGATTCCAACTTTTTCATCTTTTTTGTCATTAATAGCGACACCCATTCCATACTAGTAGAAAGGGTTGAACCAAACACCCACTCCTGAGGTATTACTATGGATTAGTAATGGATAATTTTTATTGTGAATGAATGAAAATGTACACTTCTTCTAACTGTATAACTGAAATACTGATTTGAGTTTTGACTTTAGTATTTGAAATGGAGCTCCAGCTTAGCTCGATTTTGAGTTTCCAAGTTTTGAATTTTGTTGGTTACTATATGTAGAACAGTTGATTATATGAAAATAATTACACTAGATGATAAAATAAACTAATTTATGGCATATTTTTGTGTGAAGTGACTTGATATGTAGTAGGCACTTAATCTTAGCTACTTGGCTATGAAGTAGAAATTGCATTTTTATAAATACCAAGTGTAAATAAAATTAAAGATTGTAATACATAATAATACATACTAAAAAATTTGAAATTGCATATTACGTGTATGGCTTACGAAAACCCACAAAACTTTTTCTTAAAAATACCTATAACAACCCACAACAAATTATGAGAACCCAAACCCTAAAACAAATAACCTAATACCTCAATTTCTTATAAAGAGAAAAAGTAAATCAACAAATTCAAGCAAAACAAACAAACATTAAAATTAATGTATCATTAGCAAGATTAAGCAATGCCAATCACTCACCATGTAATTCAGTCACTCACTCATCATTTGGCTATGAAGCCATATGCCTCATATGTGAAACATACAAAGTGAGAAAGCAATTTGTGTATCCTTTCAAAAGAGGAATTAGTAACGTAGTTAGTACTTAACTTAATTTAATTTAATTGATATCACTTAGAATAATTAAAATGCTTAGTTATAAACTAACTATAAACTGAACAAAACTAGCACTAATTCTATAAATAGCAAGCGTCACCATCTCTATAAACCTCAAACACTACAAACGCTAGAATATCGAAATTTATTAGTGACAAAGAAATGTCAACTTCAGCTACTTCGACACATTTTCATTTATAGTTTTCTTTCATACAATTTTACTTTAACATATTAGCCTGTCATCAGCCTTTTATCTCTAATTAACATTAATCAATTTTGACTAAAACAACACATGTCCTTGATAGTTGTATAAAAGGGTATTTGAGTGTATTTAAGCGCAACTGTTATGTATTTATACTTAACCAAAACTGACCTCCACCAGGCCAACACAGCACCACCATAAACAAGCTATCATCATATCCACCCAACTTGACCACCATAGCCACCATGGCCTTGATAGTACAAGCCACCTAACACAACCACCATAATCACCAAACTTGAACAACATATCTAATTCGACCACACTAGCCACCCAATTTGGTCGTCAGTAGTTGTTTCAACCACCATAACCAATTGGACCAATCTCAGCCAATTCGACTACCTACACCCTAATTATCTAATTCTGACAATCTAAACCCAATTTGATTAATTATAACCACTTAGCAACCTGCAAACAAACACCAATTTCTCTAAATAAAATTAATAAAACCAAAACCCATGCATCCATTGAACAAACAACGAAAAGCACAATCGATTAAAGAACTTCGACATTTCTAGCAAGAAACGCTTAAATCAAAACAATGAAAAAGCAAATTTCAATCAACAAAACCAAATTCGTCATAAAAACCAACAAAACCCTAAGAATACGATGAACCAAACTAATCCTAAGAAGCAGAAAAAAAAAAAACCAAAACCCTAAAACGGTTACAAATTCGTCATAAAAACCAACAACACGAAGCAAATTTTTTCTAACAAATTAAAACATAGTTTTTTGTAACAAAAAATTACCTAAACAACAACAATTGAAGATGAACACCGACGAGGAAGGTAGGAGACGGCGACACAAGAAGATAAGGGCAACGACGAAGAAGAATACGACGAAGAAGAGGCCGTTGTGGACTGTTCAGAGGCCGTTTGTGGGTGTTTGAGTGTTTGTTGTTCAGATCGAAGGAAGAATGAGGGAGTTAGGTTTGAGTGTGAGTGTTTGAGTGTGAGTGTTTGAGAGGAATGAACAAATTAAAGACGGGAAAAAAGAAGGACAACGAACAAAAGAAAAACAAAGAAAAAAAAATTAATAACAGTCCCAACGGAAAAAAAAAAGAAAAAGAAAAAAAAAATATACAGCACTTATTTGCTGCGGTTAAAAACCACAGCAAATAATCATATACAGCAGCAAAAAAAATTATTTGCTGCGGTTACAAAAGAACCGCAGCAAATAATACTCCTTATCAAAAATATCAATTTATTTGCTGCGGTTTTTATAAAACCCCAAAAAACCGCAGCAAAATCTATTTTTTGTACTAGTGTCAGCATTACCCTATTTAAAATATAGCAAGTAGTACTCACAGCTTCAGTCCTGAAGTTTCGAGGTAGACCCATCTCTAGAAGCATTGTTCATGCCATTTCTTCTAGAGTGCGGTTTTACCTTTCAACCACTCCATTTTGTTGTGGAGTTCTGGGAGATGAGAAATTGTGAGATACACCATGATCATTACAATAGGTAATGGTGCTGACATTGTCCAATTCAGAACCATGATCAGACCGGATAGGGACGAGTTGATGATTAATCTTGTTTTGGACTTGTTTTATCAAGATTTCAAATTCTTCAAAGGTTTCATTTTTAAACTTTAGAAATACTGTCCAAGTATAACTAGAGTAATTATCAACTAACACAAACACGTAGCTATGATCATTTCGACCTTATACACGCATGGGTCCACACAAATCCATGTGCACAATATCGAATGGTCTAGTAGTGTTTACAAATTACATTTTGCACATTCATGACAAATGTTTTCTACAACAAACTTAATGTTAGGTAAACCTTTAACTAGGTCCTGAGATCGTAGTTTATTCATCAAGGAAAAACTTACATGTCCAAGTCTCTTGTGCCACAGCAAATGATCATCCTCCATAACATTGAGACAATGGCACTAGTCTTAAGAAATTGACTCAAAAATGTTATGTAAACGTTATTGTGTCGAAACCCCTTACGGATCAGTTCCCTTATTTCAGTGTTAATTATGTGACATAGATTTGTTTCAAATTCAACATGGTTTCCTTTGTCACATAGTTGAGATATGCTCAAGAGGTTATGTTTCCAACCTTCAACAAAATATACATTATCAATTGCTTGAGAAAGCTTCTTACGAACCTTACCTATACCTTTGATCAAACCTTTACTATTATCTCCAAAGGTGACACTTCCTTCTTCATAGGCTATGAGTGAAAGAAATTGACTTTTATCTCCAGACATGTGTCTTGAGCAACCACTGTCCAAATATAGGAATGGCTTTCCTTTCACTCTAACCCGCACCAACAAATCAAGGTTTAGTTTTAGGAACCTAGATTTTCTTAGGTTCCTTGTTAATGGGAACTGGTTTGATACTGTCCTTTTTAACCTAGATTTGTTTTACGTTTGTCTTTCTTGTTTTATCATGTTTTCCATTTTTAGACAAATTATGTGTGTGACTCTGATGATTATGAGTTCTTTGAACATGAGACTGATTTTTCTTATTATGTTTTTACTTGTTTCAACAAGTTTCAATAACATGTCCATTTTTACCACAGTAGGTGCATACATGCATGTCATTTGCAAAAACATACTTACCTCTCTTGAATTCAGAAATCCAAGTCTCATCTCTCCCCAACTTTTGGGGCTGTTAGGAACTACTTCCAGAGTACCCTAATCCAAACCTCATAGAGTTACCAGGTTGTGAGGTAAGGATGTTTAGAGTATTTTGAGCATCGAGCAACCTGTTTATCTGTCTTAGGCAATCACTCAAATAATGTTCCTTGATTTCAAGTTTCTTAAGATGAGCTTCATTATATTTAGCAGCAATGGCAAGATCCAAATTTGCCCTATGAAGCTCATCCTTAAGTTTTGAGATCAATTCAGGATCCGGTTCAGAAGTGGTCTGAATATTCTCGCCTTTCTTTAGTTCAGATATTTCAACTTGAAGATTACATATTTTAGTTTCATATTCTAAGTGTAAGAATTCAATATCAACGCCTTGATTGTCTGAAACAACTTTAGGGTTGATATCTTTTCTTAACTTAGATATTTCACCTTGTAAATAAAAAATCTACCTTCATATTCCAAACACAAGTTATTGACATTAACATTAGAACTACTTGTGCTAGCAAGAGAAGTTTTTAGTTTCACATGCTCTTTGAACAATTATTCCACATCATCAACCATATAATTATATGCTAGAATTAAGTCAGAATGCTCTAGAGAAAGTGATTTTTGTTTAAGTACTTCGAAATTTATATCTTCAACCTCTACCTCCTTAAGGGATGTGAATTTTCGTGTAAACAAAAACTCACAAGGGAATGGACTAAAATTTTGAATCTATAAAGACCACGTCACCAACATTCTCAATTTTAGGTTGATCAATTAGTCCTTTGATTAGAGCCTAAGCACCCTCAAAGCTACAAATTAAATCACAAGAGTATAAAGAAATTAATCACCAACTCTTAATTTCCTTTTTTTTTGTTTTCAAGTAAACAAACAAACTTTTATTCAATTCCACCTTAATTAATTACATCCTAATGTTGAGATTATTTATAGTTATAATCAGCAACAAAAACCTAACTAAAAATCAATGAAAAAACACACCTAAGACTAGGGAAATTCATCCCTTACAAAACAAACACACAACTAACTCAAGATAAGATTACCACATCATCATGCAACTTGCACTTGATCTTATCTTGCCTAACAAACTCTAACTAACTAACAAATCAAGAAAATATCCTAACAACATGACTAAATAATTATCTAATGAGATAATCATCAGATTTTAAGCTAAAATTACAAAAAATTACTTGTTGCCCAAGATTCTTGAAAAACACCAAAAAACACGCCCAAGCTTGTTCGTTGATTTTTGCGCATATTTCAAGATTCCTCCAAGAACTCCAAGAAATGCTTAAAGATCCAAACTTTTCTTCAAGAATCTGTCCTCCATGTATTTTAGCATACTTATGGTGACCAAGACTCCACAAGAATTAAAAGACTCAAAGCCAAAATTGAGAAAAACCCTGTGGGAAAAAAACTCATAGGCAAAAACCATCTTGTTCGCCATAATCTACTAATTCTTGCCTTGATTTGCGTGCCACTTAGTGATGAGTGATCATGCACACACAAATCCCTACCCTGGATGCACCCATATGGTTGATATTCCCATATGCCACTAATTCTCCTATGGTTGCATCCTTGATACCATCACCTTCGAAGTTTTTCATATCACTGACATTAATTAAATTATTAGTGTCACTGTTGCATCGAGAGATACATCATCATCTCCTTCTTCAAAGGAGTTTGTCCTCAAACTTCGAAGTTGTTCATGAGGCACATATGGAAATAAATCACCAATATTAAAAGTAGCATGGACTCCATATTCACCTGGTAACTCAAGTTGATAAGCATTATCACCAACTTTTTTCAAAATCTTGAATGGTCCATCACATCTAGGCATCAATTTATTTTTCTTGTGATTAGGAAACCTTTCCTTCCTGAGATGTAACCAAACCAAATCACTTTTTGAAATTTGCGTGGCTTCCTGTGCTTATTGGCTTGCTTCTTATATTGATCATTAACGTTTTCAATCCTTGCTCTAATTGTTGCATGTAACTTCTGCATATATTCAATTTTATCCAAAACCAACTCACCTTTAGGAACACATATGAAATGAATTGGCAATTTAGGGTTGACTCCATAAACCACTTCAAAGGGTGAATGTTTGGATGCATAAGTAGGTGATCTATTGTAGGAAAACTCAGCATGCGCCAGTTTTAAATCCCAATCCTTCTGAGTATTTCTTACTAATCCACGCAACAATACACCCAATGTTCTGTTCGTCACTTCATTCTGCCCATCAGTTTGTAGGTGTTAGGAAGTACTAAAAAGTAACTTGGTACCAACCAGTTTCCACAATGATTTCCAAAAGTAGCTCATGAATTTCGAATCCCTGTCATTGACAATTGTTTTAGGAATACGATGCAATCGAATTATATCCCTAAAATACAGCTCTGCAACATTAACATCATCATCAGTTTTATTGCAAGGAGTGAAATGTGCCATCTTTGAAAACCTGTCCACCACCATTATAATGGAATCCCTATGGCGAGCTGTTCTAGGTAGACCAACAATGAAATCCATTGATACATCTTCCTAGGGACCATCTGGAACTGGCAATGGTATGTATAACCCTTGATGAAAAGTTTCTTTAGCCTTTTGACATATAGCACATTGAGAAATCACAGCTTCCACATCTCTAATCATCTTGGGCCAATAAAAATGTTCTTGCTGCATGCTTAATGATTTAGCAATTCCAAAATGCCCTGCAAGATCCCCTCCATGCACCTCTCTGACCAATAATTCCCTGATTGAACAATTAGGCACGCACAGTTGATTTCCTTTAAACAGGAATCCATCATGTAAAACATATGATCCAACTACTCCACTTCCCAGTTGTTGCATCACATGACCAAAATCAATGTCACCATCATAATATGTCTTGATATGGTCAAAACCAAACAGCTTGCAGTTTAAAACACTGATCAACACATACCTTCTGGAAAGTGCATATGCTACCACATTAGACTTTCCATCCTTGTATTTAGATGAAAAATGAAAAGATTGAAGGAACTCAACCCACTTGGCATGTCTAGGATTCAGTTTCTGCTGACCATTAATATGCTTCAATGCTTCATGATCCAGAGCCCTAAGAATGGCATAAAACTCTTTATCATAGGTGGAATAATTTAATCTGGCCACATTCAATTTTTCTGTGAAATAAGCAATTGGTCTTTTACCCTGCACCAGAACTGCTCCAATCCCTACATTGCTTGCATCTGTTTCAACATCAAAAGGCTTTGTGAAATTAGGCAATGCAAGAATAGGTGTGTGGCATAACATATCCTTGATTTTTGGAAGGCCCTCTGCGCCTCCTTGGTCCACTCAAACTTCTTATCCTTTTTGATGCATTCAGTCATAGGAGCAACAATTAATGAGAAGTTTTTGAAAAACCTTCTGTAGAAGGAAGCCAAACCATGGAAAGAACGTACTTCAGTCATGTTTGTGGGTGTTGGCCAAGACTTGATTGCGTCAACTTTTGATTGTTCAACTGAAACCCCATCTTTTGACACCACATAACCCAAAAACGTCACACTTTGCACCATACATTAACACTTTTCCAATTTCCCGTAAAGTTTTTGTTGTCTCAATGTCTCTAAAACTTGTCTTAGATGCTGTAGAAGATCTCCATTGTTTTTGCTATAAACCAATATATCATCTAAGTACACAACAACAAACTTACCAAAATTTGGCTTCAGAACTTTGTTCATAAGTCTCACAAACGTTCTAGGGGCGTTGGTGAGTCCAAAAGGCATGACTAACCACTCATAGAGACCTAATTTAGTTTTGAAAGTTGTTTTCCATTCATCCCCTTCCCTCATACGAATCTGATGGTACCCACTTCTCAAATCAATCTTTGAAAACACCTAGGAGCCATATAGCTCGTCCAAAAGATCGTCCAGTCTAGGAATTGGGAACCTATACTTGATTGTGATGTTGTTTAAAGCCCTAGAATCCATGCACATGCGCCAGGATCCGTCTTTCCTAGGAACAATCAGTGTTGGTACAGCACAAGAACTCATGCTCTCCCTCACGTATCCTCTTTACATTAATTCCTCAATCTACCTCTGTATTTCCTTTGTTTCCTCAGGATTGCATCTATATACTGGCTTATTAGGGATCTGAGCACCTGGGATTAAGTCAATCTTGTGTTCAATGCCCCTATTGGGAGGCAAACCTGGTGTTAAGTCATTTGGAAATACATCTTCAAATTCCTTCAATAGTGGATGAAGAATTTTAGAGATTGCAGATGTTTCAACTCTAACATCTTTGGCCATTAGCAGGAATACTTGCTGGCAATCAGTTAATTCCTTCTCCAACTCCTTATGATTTGACAAGAACACTCCCTTTTTATTCTCCACATTCAATTTCTGCTTGTGTTGCGCCACTTTTAAAGGTTTCAAGGCAATTGGCTTGTCGGTTTCCTATTTTCTGATGATGTACACATTTGTTCTCCCATCATACTTCACAAATCAATCATATTGCCAGGGTCTACCAAGCAATATATGACAAGCATCCATCGGACAGACATCACACATCACAGAATCCTCAAATTGACCAATTTTGAAATTGATCAGGGCTTGCCTTGTTACTTTGACATCACTGGTATTGCTTAACTAATGTAACTTATAATGTTGAGGATGATTGTATGCGGGGTGATTCAATTTCTGAATCAATAGGGTAGAGACCACATTAGTGCAGCTGCCTCTATCAATTATCACGTTACATAGCTTGCCTTGTACATTACACCTGGTCACGAAAATTTTGTCCCTCTAGTTCTCTTCAATTGGCGTAGGTTTAGACTGAAGAACCCTCCTGAGGACCAATGCCTGACCTTGTGTTTCTGCCTCTACTTCTTCCATGTCATTGCTACTATGCTCTTCCTGGGAATCAATATTTTCGTCCTCCCCTTCTTCAAGAATAAAATCTAATAAGGCATCCTCGATTATCTTTGCTTCCCTAACAGTGATTACCCTAGAGTTTGGGCAATTTCTTTGTAGGTGTCCTACTCCCACACACTTAAAACACTTCCTTTTGTCTTCAGGGATTGCCAGTGGTTTGACTGGAGTGGCTGCCCTTTTATCATTATCGATTTTAAGTTTAGTACTAGCTGGTAGGGAATACACCACTTTCTTCTTGGATTCATAGGATTTAAAGAATGCTTTTGGCTTCTGAATTCCCATGTTTTTCCACCCTGAGTGCCACTTTGCAGATCTCATCATAAGTCCAGTAGGGATGCAATTCCACTTTTTCCCTGATGGATTCATCCAGCCCTGCCACAAACCGAGCAACTTTTGTGATCTTCCTTCTCTTCTAAATCACACAATATCATCAACTTTTCGAAAGCACTTATATACTACTCCATAATTTTCTGTCCTTGTTTCATAGTATGCATCTTTAGGAAATTTGATTGTTCATTTTCATGTGGTAAATTTTTTTTCTCAATTCTCTTTTCAATTTGCGCTATGAACAAATTGTCGATCTTCCTTCCTTTTTGCATTTTCTTTGTAATCCTTCATACCACAAACTAGCATAAGATGTTAGCTTTAATTCTGCCACTCTGAAGGCCTTATGATCATCATACTCCTTGTAATTGAAGACCCTTTCGGTTCTCCTTAGCCAATCAAGGAAAATTTCTGGATCTAAATTGTCGTTGAACTCAGGAACATCCAACTTTAAACTACGATCATCATTGTTCGGTTTGTCACGCCTCTTATGCTTGTTTCGGTCATATTCTTCACTGGAACTTGTGTCATAGCCACGCCTAGGTTTGCGTGCACTTCTACTTGTATTTTCATCACTAGAACTTGATTCAATTTCATCAATTGCGTGAATTTTCTTCTTATTTTTCGAACTTCTTGACACAAAATTCATTACTTCTTCTAGCATGGTGCGCAATTCCTTAATTTCATTGTCTCTTCTGATTTCTCTGGCTTGTTCTTAGGACAATCCTCTTTCAAAATTTGCAGGAACTTCTTCATCTGCACTTGCCATACCAATGTTGTTTCAAGTGTTTGATCAATTGATGAGCACTTGAGTATAAAAGACCTCTCAACGAGAGCACCTAATTTGATGTGAATTTTCGTGTAAACAAAAACTCACAAGGGAATGGACTAAAATTTCGAATCTATAAAGACCACGTCACCAAGATTTTCAGTTTTAGGTTGATCAATTAGTCCTTTGATTAGAGCCTAAACACCCTCAAAGCTACTAATTAAATCAAAAGAGTATAAAAAAATTAATCACCAACTCTTAATTTTCGGTTTTTTTTGTTTTCAAGTAAACAAGCAAACTTTTATTCAATTCCAACTTAATCAATTACATCCTAATTTTGAGATTATTTATAGGTATAATCAACAAAAAAATCCTAACTAAAAATCAACAAAAAACACGCCTAAGACTAGGGAAATTCGTCCCTTACAAAACAAACACACAACTAACTCAAGATAAGATTGCCACATCATCATGCAACTTGCACTTGATCTTATCTTGCCTAACAAACTCTAACTAACTAACAAATCAAGAAAATATCCTAACAACTTGACTAAATAATTATCTAACAAGATAATCATCAGATTTTAAGCTAAATACAAAAATTACTTGTTGCCCAAGATTCTTGGAAAACGCCAAAAAACACGCCCAAGCTTGTTCGTTGATTTTTGCGCATATGTCAAGATTCCTTCAAGAACTTCAACAAATGCTTCAATATCCAATCTTTTAATCAAGAAACCTTCAAGAATCTGTCCTCCATGTATTTTAGCATAATTATGATGACCAAGACTCCACAAGAATTGTAAGACTCAAAGCCAAAAATGAGAAAAACCATGTGGGAAAAGAACTAATAGGAAAAAACCATCTTGTTCCCCATAATCCACCAATTCTTGCCTTGATTTGCATGCCACTTAGTGATGAGTGATCATGCACACACAAATCTCTACCCTGGATGCACCCATTATGGTTGATATTCTCATATGCCACTAATTCACCTATGGCTGCATCCTTGATACCATCACCTTCGAAGTTATTCATATCACTTACATCAATTAAATTATTAGTGTCGTCACTGTTGTCATCTAGAGATACATCATCAAACTTACTAAAACTTCTTTCATTTGTTTGATAAAGATCTGCTTTTGAAAAAAATGATTGAGGTTTTAGCATCCCAAGTTCTACGTTCTTCTGATCCAGACTTATTTCAAGCTCTGAAACTTTTTCTTTCAGTTCTGTACACATAAGTTCAAGCTCAGCAGAACGACACTCACTAAGATCTAGATTTCGAGTTACTTCTCTTAGCTTCTTTTTGTTAGCCTTATAAGCAGCATTACCTTTAACCTTTTGTTCTATAGCAGCATCCATAAAATTAAGTAACTCATCCCTATCACAATATCTCATTTGTTCTTGCATATCAGAAATAGCTACTTGTTCTTCATCAGAAGAGCTGCTTCCAGCCATGAGGCACATGTATCCCTTCTTTCTTGAACTGGTCTGCCTCTGGTCTACTTCTCCCAACAGTGCAGTCACACAAACTAGGGCATTTTCCTCCTCACTTTCACCACCTGAGTCAGAATCGCCCCAGGCAACAAGCATGGTTCTCTTTGTCATCTTTTTCTCCATTTGTCCTCCCTTGTCAGTTTTCCATGCTGGACAATCCTGGATCATATGCCCAGTTTCACCACATTTGAAGCAACCAGTGCTGGTATTGGTCTTCTTCATGTTGCCATTGTTCTTCCAGGATTTTCCCTTATATTGAGATCTAAGGCTTCTCTCGAACCTTCTTGCCATGAGACCTATTTCATCCCTTCAAGGTCAGCCCTCGACTTTTGGTTGTTCCTTCCTCCTTTGCGCTTACCAACATCTCATGAGTCGTTAACGACCCAATAAGTTGTTCTACAGTCAGAGTGCTTAGATCCTTGGCTTCTTGGATTGTTTTTACCTTAAGCAGCCATTTACCAGTCAAACTTCTCAAAACATTCCCAACCAAATCTTCACTAGTGAAACTTTTGCCAAGAGATTTTAGTTCATTAATAATTGACATAAAATAATAATACATATCTTTTATATTTTCATCTCGATTCATATCAAAAGCTTCATATTTAGACATAAGCATATCTACCTTAGATCTCCTGACTTCACTAGTGTCTTCATAGGCTAACTCCAGACTTTCCCATATTTCATGAGCAGTAGAACATGCTAAAATACGGCTTACCTCGTTATCAACAATACCTTGTTGAACAACTGACATGGCCTTTGCATTATTCTCAAGTGTCTTAAGATCTGTGCTAGTGTATTCGCTCTCCTTCTTCTCTGTTCCATCTGCGTTGTTCGCCACCTTCTTAGGACCATTTATTATTATCATCCAGCACTCATAGTCAGTGCCAATGACAAAGTTTTGCATGCAGTTCTTCCACCAAGGATAGTCTGTTCCATTAAACTTAGGCAGCCTTGATCCGGAGTTTCCATTTATCATCTCTTCAGTATTGATCTTTTTTTCCTTCTCTAGGTGTTACCCTTTCAAGAATTTAGGCTCTGATACCAATTGAAAGTGCAAGTGACACTCAAGAGGGTGTGAATTGAGTATTGTAAAGTTGTTGTAAATTTTTTGATTAATAATAAGAACAGTTTAGAACCAGTTCTCAAGCAACGGAAATAATAAATCAATAAAATAAACAACACCAAGATTTAACGAGGTTCGACTTCTAATAAATCTACGTCCTCCACTCACACACTCTTTAATTAATCAACTCAGGATAATAAAAGAATTACACTCAATCAATTATGCACCTATGCCTAATATGATTCCCCAACTTTGACCTATGGAAGTTCGACTCAACCCTCAACTATGAAGGTTCAAATGAAGATGATCCCAGATCAACTTTCCCAGCAAACTGAACTCTCAGAATGCTCAAATTACAATCCTTTGTCTCTCAATGAAAATTAGCCTAAATGATTACAAAAGAGAGAAAATTAAAACCTATATGTTGTTATGAGGTTTATGCGAGATAGAGACTTAGAGAGCACTTTTGCAAATCGTGATTTTCTTGTTTTGTTCGTACAAAAGTTCTTCTTAGATGTCTGCTGGACAATCTCCTTAAATAAGCTTTTGGCTAGTATGTTATATAAAATTTGCAAGAGAATATTTTCCTTGGAATTATAGAAATAATCCCGGGAAAATGTTCACACTGATTTTATTTGAAATCAAATAAAAGAAATGCATGGAAAGAAAAAGAAGGAAAAAGAATGAATGAAAAGAAGTTAGTTACTTACATGGCATGAGAGGGGGTAGTGAGAGATGTGCTGAAACGATCAAAGGGTAGCATGTTAGGCTGCCATCCCTCAGGAGCCCACGTATGCCTGGTGGATCGAGGACACCTGCCATATGTCCCCCACCTCAATAACATCATCGTCTGACCAAGACCTGCAAAATTAAAGAGTTTTGAGCAGAAATTTCGGCAGCATAATAGCTGTACATGAACATTTCCCGCAAATAAACCATGAGTTATGGTTATCTGGCCACCTGCAATGAACTTTGGAAGACTATAAGTCTTGACAACATCCTGCAAAACCAACATTTCAAGCCTTTCTTTACAATATGGGCATCATTTCAAAATTAGAAAAAAAAGAAGGGTGGTGTGGTTTAACAAGCTGGAATTTCCTAACTTCTTACTTGATATTTTTTCCAAAAAACATATTATAATTATTAAGGATCATATTTATTAAAGCTTCTAGACATGGAAAAACTAAAGTGTTACCGCCACTGTGATAACGGCTAAGACATTTATCAAAGTACTACAGCGGAAGTCTTAAAACCAAAAACCAATTTAAAACTAAACTTCATAACAATCTCAAAATAAAAATCAACTTTAAACTTTGTTACACTTCAGAACCATATTAATGGCCCTAAGAAAACCAAAACCAAAGTCTTTAGGAAATAAAACAACATCCAAATAATACTTAGTAGTTCATAAGCAACATAAAATAAAGCTACAAAACACAGCAAGCGCTCTCACTCCAGCCCATCATGAAATGACATATGCCCACTTGTACCTGCAACTTTTCTTATACTAGACAACTACGTACTCACCACAAGTGGGTCATTGTAGGGCCAAGTCCAAGACAAAGCCATGCACACAAAACAAACAGTCAGCAAAGCTGAGTACATAACTACTAAAGATCATGCAACAAAACATTAAGAAATAAAACATACACACAACTTACCTTTGACAACCTTTCAAATGTGCATAGACTCAACTAAATTAATTATTGTATTCAAACTTATGGATCCTGCATCGAACGGGTTTCCTCCTTAAAAATCATCGCTCTATTGGGCACCAACTTGGGAGCAACTCCAAGAAGGTATTACTATGTCACATAAAGTGACGGAATTCCATCACGTTGTAAATATAAAGAGTACAACGTGTTGTACCCCAATTAGAAGTCATAGATCACTATTCCATACGACTTCCCCCATTGTTCATACTCAAGGTATATACGTTCCAAGAGTTTTGATGCAAGTCCTCTTACACTTTACTTGATTAGCCGGTTTAACAATGTTATGACTCACATACAATCATCACATATAGACATGCATCAAATCAAGCAAGACATATTAATTATCTTCAATTTAAGGTAATTCAGAATTAATCTTATGTGTGTCCTTTAATTAAACTGAACTTCCTTTACCACACATTAACTGTGAGTGGCTAACTGTTTACTTTCTCCTTGACTAAACATTAAACTGTTAGTGGCAACTTGTATAAATTAATTACTCATAACTTTTTTTAATCATGTGAATAAAAATTCACAACTACCTTCCTTTGTTGATTAAGTAACTAACCAACTTAAAAATAACTTCGTTCTTTATTAATAAACTATTGTTCAAATTAAACTGATTATAACATTCCAATTCAATATTATAAATTTATATTGCAAGCTAACATGGAATGTCAACATACTATAAATTCATGTTTATAATAAACTTGTCATTCACACAAATTCATGATTCAAACAAGCATAACAATATTTCATATAATCAACGATCATCCAAGCATGAATTCTAATTCCTGTGTTTGTCTTTGTTACTTACGTACCTTGTAAAATAATGGTGCTCTGCCACAACTTCTAGAAGTGGACTAGGTCAAAGTCTCCTACATAAGGAAAATCGAAACTAAATTAAAACCTTGTTGACTAACTTCTACCTCAACTATAAACTAACTTCTATATTGGAAACTTGTTCAAAACATTCCTTATACACTAGCAGAAAGAACCCTCATTAATACCGTTTTTTTAGTCCTATTAGTACCATTTTTCATGCGTTACTAATAGCAAAATATATTAGTACCGTTTTCATAAAAACGGTACTAATAAACCTATTAGTATCGTTTTTTTAAAAAATAGTACTAAAAGGAATGCTATTAGTACCGTTTTTTTACAAAAAAACGGTACTAATCGAGTTGATATTAGTAACGGTTTTATAATAAACGGTACTAATGGGCCTTGTATTAGTAAGGTTTTAATTGACAAATGGTACTAATAGTCTTTTTTTTAGTCATACCTAGCTCCTAATATCCCCATCCACTACTTGGCCGTATGCATCTTTTGTTCAATTTTATTAACAAGTTAATATATAGTTTACAATAATGTTTCCGATAAAAGCAAATATTTATTAAATATCATATTGTATTCATATATACTAACATTTAAGTCAAAATATTACAACGAATTCAAATATTTTCGAATTAAAGTACTAATAAAATACAAAATATTTAGGACCATAAGAAAATTAGTTTAAAGAACTTTGTCCGTTGTTCACGAACCCCATCCATTTCCTTTTTGCTATATAAGGGAGATTTTGCAGCATAGTCCTTCAAAACAAGGATAAAAAATTACAAATAAGTTACATATGAGTGTTAACATTACGAAGAATTCATGTCAAAATTTGGCTAATATGAGTTCCAACTTGCAATTATAACACGAAGTTGAACAACAAATGACAAGAGCATAAAAAGCACAATTAAATGACAAATTGAACAAAGTTAATGAGAGAGTATAACTAATTAGCCTTTAGGTTTAAAAGGGAGTTAATAACTGACGATTTGAAAGTGAAAAATGCAAAATAAGGCAATAGACAAGATTAAGAGAATGAACTAGGAAAGCGAGTAAACAGAAATGAGAAAATGAGCAAGCGAGCAAGGACATTGGTTTGCAAATGCAAAAACTCGTCTAGACATCATAAATCAAGCATAAAACTCTTTTTACCATCTATTATTATCATCATACATCAAATCTATGCTTTGAAATAATTTTTATGAAGTAAAACATGTTCATAATATTTTTACTCTTAGTTTTGATGATTATAAAAATTGGACAACAATAATAACCATCTTTAAAACCCTTTAAAATCAATCTAAACTTCATAAAAACATCACAAATTCATACTACAACAATTCAAGATCTTAATATTGAAGTTTAAATCATTATAACCATAAAACCATGAATTTCATAATTTCAAGAACCCTTACTTAAAATTTCCTGATCAACTTTATAAATTCATACTTTAATCATAATTATAACTTTATAAAACATGATCTAACATAATTATAAGGGACTCGAAAATACCAAAAGGGGAGAAAGAGGGTGGTGGCGCAAGGTGACCGGCAGGCCGGCGGTGACTCGCAGCAGCAACAGCGACGAGGTTCAAAAATATTTTTTTTTTCGAAAAAAGATTTCCTAATTTTTTTTTCTCTCAATTTTTTTTTAAATACTAAATCACAAGACTGCAAAAATAAATCTGAAATTTTGGGTTTTAAGGGGTATTTATAGGCCCCAAAGTAGAATTTGGTGCAATTACATAAATGCCCTTAATGTTTGAAATTACTTTTATGCCCTTGTTTTAAAACAATTTTGGAAATTCCAAAAATTGTTTTTAGAAACTTTTCAAATATTTTAATAAAACCTAAAATAACATGAAATATTATTGATAAACATAAAATAAATACTTTGATAAAAATATATGTAAATTTTCTTTCTTTAATATTTTTATTGAACTTAATTTCTCAATAAAAATACTAAAAATATACGTATAAAATATCAAATTAATTCCTTAAAATACGTGAAAATATGGGGCATTATATTCTCTCTCGGTTTTCGTGTCCTACCTTGAAAACCGTGTCTTTTTACTTTCTTGCTTTCACAAAACTTTAAATTTATTATTAATATTGTAAACGTTATTAATCAAAGTTCTTCAAGCTTTCAGTTCTAAGGTACTTCAAATGAGGCCAACTACCTCGAAATCTCCATCTTGAATTCTTGAAAGAGTTAATTTTGCATGTTTATATGATTTATTTGCTTTATTAGATAATTCACATGTCATAAAATCAAATTCATGCAATATTGACTAAATAATGATTCGATTGTTAATTAAAATCAACTTGAGGTAGAAACATGTTTTAGGGTTTATCTAAGTTTCTTGTTAAATGTTTAATGCTTTAAAATTTCCTAGAAATCTTGTTTAGCTCAAAAGACCTAAAAGCATATCTCGACCAAATAAAGTGTAAAATCAACTTAAATCCTAAAGCGATCACCCAAGCATGGTAACTAGAAATTATGTGTGCATTAACTAAAAACCCACCTAGCCTTATTTCCATTTCTTTGTAGGTCCAAACCGAAAATATGTATGTTACACATGAGAAAAAGTAGAGGCCGCTATACGCTAGGGGACACTATGACCTACTGTTGTCCTTACCTTCGTCCCTGAATCCAAAGATATGAGACCTTCTTATCCTTGGATGTCATTTTTGCCCTTGGACTATGACCTAATCGGGTTCCGTTAGCTCCTGAAAGGAGGAAGGAGGCGACTTCTCTACTCGGATTTTAGGCTTCTAGTGTAACACACTGGATTTTCCTAACTTCCTACTTCTCATTTTTCTGGAAAACATATTAAGTTAATAAGACTTATATTTATTAAAACTACTAATTATGGAAAAACCAAAGCATTATCGCCACCGTGATAACCGCTAAGGCATTTATTAAAGTACTACAGCGGAAGTCTTAAAACATAACAATTTAAGACTAAACTTCAAACCACATTAAAATAAAAATCAACTTTAAACTTATTACACTTCGGAACCATATTAATGGCCCTTAAAATCCAAACTGAAAACTAATATTAAAAGTCTTTAAGAAATCAAAACATCCAAAATAAGTGTTAGTCTTCATAAGCAATTAAAATAAAGCAAAGCTAAAAAAAAAAAAGCAAGCGCTCTCACTCCATCCTATCATGAAATGACTTATGCCCACTTGTATCTGCAACTCTTCCTTTACTAGATAACTACTCACCACAAGTGGGTCATCGTAGGGCCAAGTCCAAGACAAAGCCATGCACACCAAACAAACAGTCAGCAAAGCTGAGTACATAACTACTAAAGACTATGCAACAACAATAAGAAATAAAACATGCACTCAACTTACCTTTGACAACCTTTTTCCTGTACTTGGAATCAACTAAATTAATTACTATATTTATAATTATGGATCTTGCTTCAAATGAATTTCCTCCTTAAAATCATCGCTCTATTGGGCACCAACTTGAGAGCAACTCCAAGAAGGTATTACTATGTCACACAAAGTGACGGATATCTAGCGCATTAAAAATAGAAAAGAGTACAACGTCTTGTACTCCAATTAGAAGTCATAGATCACTGTTCCATACGACTCCCCCATTGTTCATACTCAAGGTATATACGTTTCAAGAGTTTTGATGCAAGTCCTCTTACATTTTACGTGATATAACAGGCTTAACAATGCTATGACTATCATGCAACATCACACAAAAACATGCTTCCAATCAAGTATGCCAATTTAATTATCTTCAAATTAGGGTGATTCCAAATTAATCTTTTGTGTGTCCTTTAATCAAAGTGAACCTCCTGTACCACACATTAACTATGAGTGGCTAATAACTTACTTTCTTCTTGACCAGACATTAAACTGTGAGTGTCAACATGTCTAAAAACAATTGCTCATAACTTCTTTTAATTATGTGAATAAAAATTCACAATTATCTTTCTTGTTGATTAAGTAACTAACCAACTTAAAAATAACTTTCTTCCTTAATCAATAAACTATTGGCCAAATTAAACTGATCATAACATTCCAACTCAAGCTTAAAAAAATTTAACTTCCTATTTAACATTGAATGTCATCAAACTTTAAGAAAATGCTAAACAAACTTGCCATGTATATAAGTTCATGGTTAAAACAAGCATACAAGATTTCATGTAAACAAGAATTACTAAAGCATGCATTCTAACTCATATGTTTGTCTTTAGTACTTACGTACCTTGTATAATAACTGTGCTCCGCCACAACTTCTAGAAGTGGACTAGTTCAAAGTCTCCAAAAACGGGGAGATATTGCAGCGGTGGCGCGCGGTGGCTGCTGCAGCGGCCGGCGCTGGCACCGATCCCGAGGCGCAAAGTATTATTTTTTCTTTGAATTTTCCGAACTGAAAAATTGTTTTTTCAGAAATTTGAAACCCTTTTTGTTTTCTCCCTTTTTCTCTCTAGATTTTTGGAATCCTAATGACTAGTATGATCATGAAGATTTGAAATTTTTGGTTTTATAGGGTATTTATAGGCCCCAAAGTAGGATTTTGGTGAGGCCCATACAAACTCCTAAATAAATTAGGAAACCTTTGAAATCTATTTTTAGAAGCCTTTTAAAATATTTTTAACCTTAAAAATAATATTTAAGAACATAAATAACTACTTTCAACCAAAACTTGCTATTTATTTTACTTTTATTAATTTCTTTTTATTTAATATTCCCATTGAACATAATTTGCTATAAAAATATTAAAATTATACGAATAAAATACAAAAATTATACGCACAAAATACAAAAATACTTTGTTTAAATACGTGACAATGTGCGGCATTATAGTCTACCCCCCTTAAACGAAGTTTCGTCCCGAAACTTTGTGTAGGTTAGTGTATGGAATTTGAATAGAGGCTATTTTTACCTCATACTTTGTTACTGGAACACTATGTTGTTGTATACTTTAGACACTCACTTGACAACGTTTATTAGACAAACATATAACTTCTTACTTAAAAGTCATAGAAACTCATAAAAACTTGCAAAATTGAGGGTAAGACGCGCGAAAAACAAGTCACTTTCTACCCCCCTTAAGAATCGAGTTACGTACCCGTAACTCTACTGCTAACCTGAAAGAGCTTTGGGTATTTTTCTCACATCAAATCTTCAGCTTCCGAATTAGCTTCTCCGGTTTCTTGTTTAAACCACAACACCTTCACTATTTTGACACTCTTTCTACGAGTATCTCTTATTTTACTATCTAGGATTTTAATTGGCCTCTCTTCATAGGTCAAGCTTTGGTCTAACTCTATTGCTTCAGGTTGTAACACATGTGACTCGTCTGGGACATACATACTTCCTTAATTGAGACACATGAAAAACAATATGAACTTTGCTCAACTCCATTGGTAGTGCTAGCTTCCAAGCTACCTTTCCAACCTTTTGCAAGATCTCATAGGGTCCTATGTACTTTGGGCTCAACTTTCCTTTCTTTCCAAATCTCATCACTCCTTTCATTGGTGATACCTTAAGTAACACCTTGTCGCCAACTTCAAACACAACTTCCTGGCGTTTTTGATCCACATAGGACTTTTGTCTATCTTGTGCTGCTTGAATCTTTGCTTGTATTACTCTAATTTTCTCGGTGGTCTCCTCTACTAATTGAGGTCCTAGAATCACTGTCTCACTTATGTCGTTCCAACACAAAGGGCTCCTACATTTCCTTTCATACAAAGCTTCAAAGGGGTGCCATGCCAATACTTGCATGGTAACTATTGCTGTATGAAAACTCAATGAGATCCAAGTGATCCTCCCAATTCCCTTGAAAGTCCATTACACCAGCCCTTACCATGTCTTCCAAGGTTTATATGATTCTTTCTGTTTGTCCATCAGTTGCTGGAACGAAAGCTGTACTCATCTTCAAGGTTGTGCCAAAGTTCTCCTGAACACTTTTTCAGAATTTCGAAAGAAACCTAGAATCCCTATCTGACATGATATCCTTTAGAACTCCATGTAGCCTCACAACATATTTTATGTAAGCCTTTGCAAGTTGTTTCATCTTCCAAGTCTCTTTCATGGGTATAAACACTGCTGACTTAGTGAGTCTTAGACTTTGGCAAGCAAGTCACAAGGTCCATCCAAATGCAATCCCATTTCCATCCTGGTATCTCAAGTGGTTGGAATTCTCCGTGTGGTCTCTTATGCTCAAATTTAACCTTTTGACAAGTAAGACATTTACTCACAAATTCAGCCACTTCTCTCTTCATCCTAGGCCAACAATACATCTTCTTTAAATCCTTATAATGTTTATCGCCTCCAGGATGCACTGAATACGGGGTATTATGACCCTCCTCCATGATTCTTCACTTCAAATCCTCACATTTCTGTGGTACACCCCACCTTCCCTTATACCTTAAGCTTCCATCCTCATGAATCTTAAAATCCATAGGCTTTCCTGCGGTCAGCTTTCCCCTAATTATGTCCAGTTTCACATCTCCTTCCTGGTTCTTCTTAATTTCCTCGAGTATTGTTGGTTGGATACTTAGATTAAACATAATTCCTTCCAACTCTCCCTCCTTCACTATTTCCGAACTCAATCTCTCTATGTCCTTACATAGCTCATTAGCATCCACCAAGGTGTTCACTCCATGTTTGGTTTTACGGCTTAGAGCATCGGCTACCACATTGGCTTTCCGTTCATGGTATTGGATATCTAGGTCATAATCCTTGATCAACTCAAGCCATCTCCTTTGTCTCATATTTAAATCCTTTTGAGTGAAAAATTACTTTAAACCCTTGTGTTCAGTGTATATCCTACATTTCACTCCATACAAATATTGTCTCCATTTTTTCAAGGCAAACACTATTGCTACTAACTCTAGATCATGAGTAGTGTAGTTAACCTCATATGGTTTCAGTTGTCTCGAAGCATAAGCTATCATCTTTCTATTTTTCATCAACACACACCCCAAACCGTTTTTAGAAGCATCACTATACACATCATAAGAGTCACTTCCATCTGGCAAGGTCAGCACTGGAGCTGTAGTCAAACGTTCTTTCAAGGTCTTAAATGCCTCTTCACACTTATTACTCCACTCAAATTTACAGTCCCTTTTCATTAACGAATTCATGGGTTTAGCAATCCTCGAAAAGTCTTTCACAAACCTCCTATAGTAACATGCTAACCCTAAGAAACTCTGTACATCCATTACATTCTTTGGTGTAGGCCACTCCTTAACTGCTTCAATTTTGGTTGGATCTACTTCAACTCCCTCTTTAGACACAATATGCCCCACGAATGCTACTTTCTCCAACCAGAATTCACAATTCGAGAACTTAGCATCTAACTCATTTTCCCTTAATGTCATCAAGATTGTCCTCAAATGCCCCACATGTTTCTTCCTTACTCTTAGAATACACCAAGTTGTCATCAATGAAAATGACCACAAAGTTATCCAAAAACCGTTGTTTAGCCCATAAGGCAAAATAGTGAATTCATAATGTCCATACCTACTGCGAAAAGCAGTTTTTAGTATGTCCTCGTTAGCAATCCTCAATTGATGGTATCCTGACCTCAGGTTAATTTTCGAAAACACAGTAGCTCCTTTCAATTGATCAAACAAGTTATGAATTCTCGGTAATGGATACTTAATCTCGATCGTCACCTTATTAAGCTCCCTATAGTCAATACACAACCTCAAACTCCCATCTTTCTTCTTTACAAACAGTACTGGTGCTCCCCAAGGTGAAGCACTAGGCCTAATGTAACCCTTTTCCAACAAATCCTGTAAATGTTCCTTTAACTCACTCATTTCTGCAGGCGCCATCCTATTGGGTGACTTGGAAATAAGCGCTTTTCCGAGGACTAAGTCTATAGTAAAGTCAATCTCCCGCTTAGGTGGCATTCCCGAAATTTCCTCCGGAAACACATCAAGAAAGTCCCTCACTACTTCAATATCCTCAGGTTTAGCAGTCTCAACATGACCCACATCTCTCACACTACAAAGCTAGATTGGAAAACCTCGCTTCACAAACCTAGCAAACCTCATTACTGACACTATTTTGTTGTATTTTGGTCTTCCTGCCCCCCAATAGCTCACCTTCTTACCCTTATTCATCAACGAGATCTTCTGTGGTTCATATAGAATCTCAGCCTTATGTTTGCTCAACCAATCCATCTCTAAGATCACTTCTAAGTCACCTAAATCACACTCGATTAGGTTAGCCTCAAACTCCACTCCCTCAATTTCAATAGGAACATCTTGATATCTCCTTGAACATTGCACTTCTTGTCCTGAAGTTAACACTATTGACATATCTACTGTATCTACTATTCCCAACACAAGTTTTAACTTTTCTAGGAGTTTAGTGGAAACAAAAGAGTTCGTTACACCAGAATCAAACAAAACTTTAACAGGTAAATAGTGAATAAAAAAGTACCCGTGATCACATCTTTATTGGCATCCGCTTCACTTCGAACCATCACATTCAACTTTCCAATGTTTATGATCTTAGTGTGTCCTCATCCATTTCCACTCCCATTCCCACTCCCGGCTTGAGATGTCACCTTTCCTCCCATATTTCCTTGGAAAACCTTTTTTTGTCCCCCAACTAAATTCCCCCTACCTTGAGAATTTTGTCCCACCTTTCAAGCACGCATAGTCACGGTGTCCAAGTTTATTACAAACTTAATACACTTCGGAACCATATTAATGGCCCTTAAAATCCAAACTGAAAACTAATATTAAAAGTCTTTAAGAAATCAAAACATCCAAAATAAGTGTTAGTCTTCATAAGCAATTAAAATAAAGCAAAGCTACAAAACACAACAAGCGCTCTCACTCCATCACATCATGAAATGACTTATGCCCACTTGTACCTGCAGCTCTTCTTTTACTAGACAACTACTCAACACAAGTGTGTCATCGTAGGGCCAAGTCCAAGGCAAAGCCATGCACACCAAACAAACAGTTAGCAAAGCTGAGTACATAACTACTAAAAACTATGCAACAACAATAAGAAATAAAACATGCATTCAACTTACCTTTGACAACCTTTTTCCTGTACTTGGAATCAACTAAATTAATTACTATATTTATAATTATGGATCTTGCATCAAATGAGTTTCCTCCTTAAAATCATCGCCCTATTGGGCACCAACTTGGGAGATACTCCAAGAAGGTATCACTATGTCACACAAAGTGACGGATATCCAGCGCATTAAGAATAAAAAAGAGTATAACGTCTTGTACTCAAATTAGAAGTCATAGATCACTGTTCCATACGACTCACCCCATTGTTCATACTCAAGGTATATACGTTCCAAGAGTTTTGATGCAAGTCCTCTTACACTTTACGTGATTTAACAGGTTTAACAATGCTATGACTATCATGCAACATCACACAAAAACATGCATCCAATCAAGTAAGCCAATTTGATTATCTTCAACTTAAGGTGATTCAAAATTAATCTTTTGTGTGTCTTTTAATCAAACTGAACCTCCTGTACCACACATTAACTATGAGTGGCTAATAACTTGTTTTCTTCTTGACGACACATTAAACTGTGAGTGGCAACATGTCTAAAAATAATTGTTCTTAACTCCTTTTAATTTTGTGAATAAAAATTCACAATTATCTTTCTTGTTGGTTAAGTAACTAACCAACATAAAAATAACTTTCTTCCTTAATCAATAAACTATTGGCCAAATTAAACTGATCATAACATTCCAACTCAAGCTTATAAAAAATTTAACTTCCTATTTAACACGGAATGTCATCAAACTTTAAGAACATGCTAAACAAACTCGCCATGTATATAAATTCATGGTTCAAACAAGCATATAAGATTTCGTGTAAACAAGAATTACTCAAGCATGCATTCTAACTCTTATGTTTGTCTTTAGTACTTACGTACCTTGTATAATAACTGTGCTCCGTCACAACTTCTAAAAGTAGACTAGTTCAAAGTCTCCAAAAAGGGGAGGAAGTGCAGCGGTGGTTACTGCGCTGGTGCGGTGGCTGCTGCGGCGGCCGGCGGTGGCAGCGAAAGGGCCCGGCGCTGGCATGGATCCCGAGGCACAAAATTTTATTTTTTATTTCTTCGAATTTTCCGAACTGAAATTTTTTTTTTTTTCGGAAATTTGAAACCCTTTTTGTTTTCTCCCTTTTTCTCTCTGGATTTTTAGAATGCTAATGACTAGTATGATCATGAAGTTTTGAAGTTTTAGGTTTTATAGGGTATTTATTGGCCCCAAAGTAGGATTTTGGTGAGGCCCATACATACTCCTAAATAAATTAGGAAACCTTTGATATCTATTTTTAAAAGCTTTATAAAATATTTTTAACCATAAAAATATTATTTAAGAACACAAATAACTACTTTCAACCAAAACTTACTATTTTATTTTATTTTTATTAATTTCTTTTTATTTAATATTCCTATTGAACATATTTTTAATAAAAATATTTAAATTATACGAATAAAATACAAAAATTATACGCACAAAATGCAAAAATACTTTGCTTAAATACGTGAAAATGTGGGGTATTACATCTGGACTCACTCCCTAAGACAAGCATACTCACACTATACAAACAAATTAAATGACATTCGATGTCTGTAAAAACGGCACGTGGGCGCCTAAAGCCCCGGGTCCACACCCCTAGACCCTTTAACTAGGGCATTTCACCCGTGGACCTCGACTCGCTGACCGGGCAGTGAGACCCCCGCCCGTTGACCGATATAGATTGTGAGGTGGAGTCCAAATAGGTTAACGATTGACTTTGGACAATATTGGGTATTCTTTTTAAGCAATCAATATTAGACGTTGAACGTATTGCGATGTAGTACACTTTAATCATCGACCTTTTAGGTGAAGGATAAACACCACGGGACCTCTTGAGGAGTCCACCCTAACTTATCTTATTGATAAATTGAGGGAAAAATAACTTCAAAACAGTACACAATGGTTCGTACACCAACCAAGAACAACCATGAACAATAAGAGATGAATTAGAAAACAAAAGGTGTAGAAATCACCCAAAAACAGCAGGAATGTCCAAGGATAATTTTGAGCAAACTGGATCTCAAACGAACGATCCAACCATCCAAAATGAAGCCCTTGATGTCAGAAACAATATGTCAAAATTTCCGGTCAATCTAACGATTCAATTTCCGACAATTGGCAGTTTTGTGAAGGTTGTCCTGAGAAATCCAAAAACCTTAAAAAACCTCTTCCTTTCTTGTGTTTTCTTATGAAAATTCTCTCCTATTTTTGTTGTCAATTTTCAGCAAATAACAACCTCCAAAAGCTTGCTTGACAAGTCACATAATAAGTCTAGAAGTTGGACTTAAAACAATTAGTAAGATGCATTACAAACGGCTCAAATATTAATACCAAAATAATTAAACATCTTACCAAAACTTAGGCTAGACCCACAACAATCTCCCCCTCCAGCCCAACACGGGGAAGACGAACATGCTTCAACAATCACTTGAAGCTCATCCCACAAGCTTGATATTTACAAGCTGGCTACAAATATCAAACTTGCTTCCAAGAACCACCTTTGCCAATATGTCTGCATCATTCTTATTAGTGTGAAATATCTTCAGCTACATTTTCTTCAATTCGATCACATTCCTCACCCAATGATATCAAACATCAATATGCTTGGTACGAGTATGATACATAGTGTTCTTACTCAAATCCATAGCACTCTGACTATCACAAAGTACTACATACTCACCTTGCTTCAAGCCCAACTCTTGTAGGAAACTTTTCTACCAAAGCAACTCCTTGCTTGCTTTCACAGTTGTTATATACTCTGCCTCAGTAGTCGACAAAGCCACACACTTTTGTAACTTGGATTGCCAAGATATGGTTCCCCCTGAAAATGTGAACACATAACCTTAGGTAGACTTTCTACTATCAAGATCACCAGCCATTTCTGCATCTATATATCACTCAAGAATAGGTTTACCACGTGGCCTCCATAACACAAACGTTTGGAAGTGCGATGCAAGTACCTGAAGATCCACTTCACTAGATCCTAGTGAACCTTACCCGGATTGGATAAGTATTTACTTACAACACCAACAGAATGTGCTATATCTGGTCTAGTACGCACCATAGCATACATCAAAGAACCAACCAAAAAAGAATACGGAATAAATGACCTACTTTCTTTCTCCTTCTCTGTTGTAGAACAAGCTCTCTTAATTAGCTTAAAATGTGATGCGAGTGGTGTACTAACTGGCTTAGCATGCTTCATATTGAACCTTTCAAGAACACATTCAATGTACTTCTCTTGCGATATACACACTTCCTAGCCTTTCTGTCACGAGCAATCTCCATGCCTAAGATTTTCTTTGCAGGACTTAAATCTGTCATGTCAAATGACTTAGACAAGTCTTTCTTCAAGTCACATATAATCTTTGCATCTTGTCCAACTGTACTATCAACATATCATCTACATACAAAAGAAAGATAATGAATTTATCAACATGAAATTTTCTGAAGTACACACAAGGATATGCAGAAGTCCGCCTATAACCATGACTAGTCATAAACGAATCAAACTTCTTGTACCACTTCCTTGGTGCCTGTTTTAGCGCATAAAGTCTCTTCTTCAACTTGCAAACAAGATTCTCTTTCCCCTTTTCTTCAAATTCTTCAGGCTGTTCCATGTAGATTTCTTCGTGCAAGTCACAATGTAAAAAAGCAGTTTTCACATCAAGTTGCTCCAACTCAAGATCAAGACTTGCTAATAAACTCAAAACAGTTCTCGTAAAAGTCATCATGACAACATGAGAGAAGATCTCATCAAAATCCATGCCCTTTTTCTGGTTGCATCCTTTGACCAATAAACTAGCTTTTCACTTCACAATCTTCTCACCATCTTTCTTGTTCTTGAAAACCCATTTGTTCTTCAAGACTTTATTACCTGTAGGAAGCTTCACCAACTCATAAGTTTGATTCTTCAACATAGAATTCATCTCCTCTTCCATAGCCTCGAGCCAAAGATCCTTGTCTTCACTCACCTCTTGTAAACTCTTGGGCTCCTCCTCGTCAGTGACTAGGATGTACTCTGAGCTGGGATATTTTGAAGAAGGTTTATGATCTCTAGTTGACCTTCAAACCTATACATCTTCCACTGGTGGGGTAGGATGCTCCCTTTGATCAAGAACCTCTTCTTGATCATGTGGTAGGGCATCATCAAACTGTGGTACATCACCATCATCATCTGGATGTACCTCTTCAACACCATCAAGTGTTGCTTCAACATTCTCAATAGGAACTTGATCAAGAGGAGTAGAATTAGGAACAAGAGAAACATCATTAGTATCAACAACCAAACCCGAAGCAGTAGAATACCCTGTACTCTGAAGCTTTGCACCAATCTCATGCTCAAAGAATACCACATCATTGCTTCTCACAACCTTCTTCTTCTCTAGATCATAAAGCCTAAAGCCATACTACTCATCACCATAGCCAACAAACACACATGGAGTAGTCTTAGAATTAAGCTTTGACCTCTACTCTTTTGGCACGTGCATGTATGCCTTGCATTCAAATACTCTAAGATGTGAATATGTGGGATCACTTCTCTTCCATGCTCTCTCAGGAATGTCAAGACCCAAAGGAATAGATGGAGATCGATTTGTCAAGTAAAATACAGTTTGAATTGCCTCTATCCAAAATGACTTAGGAAGATCTGACATCCTCAGCATGCATCTTTTCTTTTCAATAATGGTTCTGTCCATCCTCTCTGCAACGTCATTATGTTGTGGAGTTCCAAGAAATGTCTTCACATGTCAAATTCCATAATGTGATCAATAATGTTTGAACTCATCTGAAGTGTACTCACCACCATTTTCAGATCGAAGGCACGTTAACCTCCTTTCGGTTTCTCGTTCCACCATGGCTTGAAGTTTCTTGAATGTTTCCAAAACTTGAATTTTATTCTTCAACATGTAAAACCATGTCTTCCTTGTAGCATCATCAATGAAAGTGACAAAATATATATTACCACCAAAAGACTCTATCTCAATGGGACCACAAACATCGAAGTGCACAAGTTCTAACTTGCCTTGCCTCCAAGTAGACTTCCTAGAAAAGAAAGCTCTATGCTGCTTGCCTTCCAAACGATGATCACAAGGGTCAAGTGAAATTATAGTATCAACAGGGATAAGAGTTTTACCTGATAGACACTTAATGCCCTTGTCACTCATGTGTTCTAATCTATTATGCCACAAATTAGGAGAATTATTTTCTTCCACTGCATTAATCTCACCAAAACATACATTGAAATATGTCTTGTACAAAGAGCAACACAACTCGCCATGTGCAACTTTCATAGAACCCTTAGACAACTTCCATTTACCATACCCAAAAGTATGTCGAAAGCCTTCTTGATCAAGGGCATTTGCAGACAAAAGATTAAGGCATAGATCAAGAATATGGTGCACATTCTTCAATGTCAGTATGCACCAAACACTTGTCTTCACACGAATATCACCTAACCCAACAATGCTTGTTGAGCTCTAGTTACCCATCTTAACACTACCAAAATCATCAGCTTGGTAGTCTATGAAGTACTCCCTTTTAGTAACACAATGGTATGAAGCACATGTATCTACTAGCCACTCGGTGACTGAACTATCAACATGATGACACTCACTAGTTGCACAAATCAAAGTGACCTCGTCATCACTTTTAGAAACCGTTATAGCAGTATTCTTATCTTCTCCCTTTTTTTGTGAATTATCATTCTTCTTCCTTTGTTCCTTTTTCAAGCGAAAACAATACTTCATGATATGACCAGGCTTCTTGCAATAGTTACATGTAGTCACATTTCTCCCATCACTGGATTTGGACCTACTCCTTGAGTTATCACGGCCTACCTTTGGGACCACTACTCTTGCCTCTTCCTCTATTCCCAATGCCAAGAGCTTGCGAATTGTCAACTCCCATCTCCTTTCTTCTGATTTCTTGAGTGAACATGATATCTTTGATCAGATACAAAAACAAATCACCATCTTGAGCAGAGTTACTAATAGTCACAACCAAGGTCTCCCTATCTTGCAAAGAACTCAATAAGAACAAAGCCTGCAACTCATAATCAAGAACAACTTTCACAATAGTCAACTTGTTAATAATATCCTCGAAGTCACTAAAATTCTCGAAAACTGACTTTCCACCTTTCAATTTCAAATTAACAAGTCTTTTAATCAAAAAAGCTTTATTATGAGCAGCCTTCCTCTTATACAAATCTTCCAACTTAGTCGACAAATCATAAGGGTCGGACTCTTGTGACACATGGTTAAATATGCTAATATCAACCCAGTACCATATAGTCCCAAATGTCTTTCTTTTAAATTTTATTTGGTTTAGATGGTTTAGTAACACTACCATCAGAATTGGTGAGAGTTTCAATTGGTTCATACAAGTCTTTGCAAAACAACAGGTCTTCCATCATACGTCTCCAAGTAGAATAATTAGTTGATGTCAATTTGACCATCGAGCTACTACAAGTCGACACCATACTATGACAAAATATGATCTGACTCTAATACCAGGTTTTAGGGATCGGAAGGGGACACTACGACACCTGCTATGCCACTCAATCAAAACAACCAACCAATTATTCAACAAACAACCCAAATTATCACACAACGAATAACCAAATACAATTCAGGAATATGGCAGTACCAAAACAGCAACAAAGCACTACCAATTCAGCAATATATCAAATGGAAATAATCACAAACGACACACACAAGTTATACATGGAAAACCCCTTAGATGTGAAGGAAACAAACTATGGAACCTCTTAAGCAGTCCATCCTAACTTCTCTTATTGATAAATTGAGGGAAAAAGAACCTCAAAATAGTACACAAAGGTTCATACACCCACTAACAACAACCAAGAACAATAATAGACGAATTAGAGAACAAAAGGTGTAGAAATCATCCAAAAATAGCAGGACTGTCCAGGAATGATTTTGACCAAACCAGAACTCAAACAAACGATCCAAATATCAAAAATGAAGCCCTTGATGTCGGAACAAGCTGTCAAAATTTCAGGGCAATCAAACGGTTCAATTTCCGACAAATGACGGTTCAATCCGAAAACTTAAAAAAAAACTCTTTCTCTCTTGTGTTTTCTAATGAAAATTCTCTCCTATTTTTACGGTCATTTTTCAGCAATATTGACCTCCAAAACCTTTCTTGACAAGCCACATAATAAGCCCTGAAGTTGGACTTAAAACAACTATTAAGATGCATTGCAAACGGCCCAAACATTAATACCAAAATAATAAAACATCTTACCAACACTTGGGTTGGACCCACAACACCAAATACTACAAAATGGGAGAATTAAAACCCAACCCACCCTTGGTGATTAGAAATTCCTAGGAATTTTCTATTCTTATAGGCCAACGACACAAATTACGGCAAATTTCTAGGATCTGCATAAAGTTATTAGATTCATGTGTTTTTTAAATGCATGTAGGTAGGGCTGAAATAATCTGATCGGAGCGATCCGATTCGTGTTACGACCGATCCGATCCGTGAAAGACGGATAATTTTTACAACTTTTTAATTTCTGATCGGATATCTGGCAATTCGGGTCGGATACGTATCAAGACTTTTTATTGTCGGGTATGCGCAATATCCGAAAAACCATGAAAAAATGACTTTATTAGATCGAATCAGTCAGATAACGGATTGGTTCACGTGTATTTCGGATCGGATTGGATCGATCCGATTGGACATGTTCTTTAAAAATTTTTGATTAAAGTCCGGTTCAAACGAGTGCAATGACCGAGCTAATTTAAAATATATTTTGAGTAGAGTTGAGACTAAAACTCCGACTATAATATTAGTGAATGATGGTGACCCCCATTCTTGTCAGCATGAGCATCTACAAGTGACAAGAACATTAAAACAATACTTTAAAGGGAAGCAACCCATGAATTCAAAAACTTTAATTATTGAACTAGCTGATGTTTGTTTTATAACCGGAACAAAAAGCAGAATGATAACGATGCCAAAATAAAATGACCCCTTTAAAGATAATCTTCTTCTATAAATGTTCTATTCAACGATCACAACAAGTATAAAGTTGGAGTTATATAAGACTTCAAAATCTGTCTTCAGCCATTATTGTTCTAATTAAAAATACCATAAAAATGATACCAATCACAACCATGATCTATTTCTTCACTACCTCAGTAATGTTTTTATTAGATCCATCATATTTCCAAACCTTCGATTATCAAACTCGTTCAACTATATCAGTATATGGGTTTCCTTTTCATCATCCCGGTGGTCAAGTTTTCCTTCCATAACACTCAAAGGAAAAATAGTTGAGTGCTACCATGTACAAGATTAATTATGTAGTCCATTATTTTGAAATTAAAGTGCATCTTCAAGATATCAACAGGACAACAGGCTTACCTATGTTCTCAAATAAAAGAAAGTTACCTAGCTATTACATACAAGAAAAAGAACGAAAACGAGAAAATACCGGCAATTTGGCATGAAATTAGAGGTGGTGTCACGTCCTTACTTTCTTTCATTTTTACTTTTTGTTGTTTTTATTTTTTAAATCATGCGTATGTTATCACAGTTATTAATTAATAATTAATAAGATAAATGTAATATGAGTATATCAAACTCTATGCTTATTTGTAACACGGTTTTAATCCGCTGAATTATTGAACCCAGGGATTCCATATTATAAATATAGTAGACTCTCCATTAGAAATTGTACTAATTATGTGTTACCATGTATTGAAGTTTTATTTTATTTTTCAAAATTTGTAAACTATTGTTATACATGTAAGAATGCATTTTATATTGATTTGTCTAGCTTCATAAATTAACTTGGGTTAAAGTCAATTCGTAAATTCAATTCTCTTAAAATTGTTACTGGACACCCCTACTGTACACATCTATCTTAATTTGTTAATGACTTGGGCTAAAACAATAAAGTATATCACACTCTAAATATTCTTGGAATTTCATCCAAGTTAGTTAGTTATCAAAATGAGTATTCATGATGGCAGTTCTCGAGACCCGAAATATGCTAGAAATAGTTTAAGTAATTTTTCTTAATTGTCCATAATTTGCTATTTTTTCCATTACGTTTTCACATTCTTTTTTGTTAGTTTCTTTTTTTAAATTTAAATGATTCTAAAAATAGTTTTAGATAATAAAAGTTCACTTTCAATTTAATTAAAGCTGATAAACTCAACCATGTTCTTCGAGTATCTAGAATGTTTCTTACTGAGTACTCCCGAATTGGAAACTAAATTAGAACATAATAAATATGCATATCATCAAAGAGACTAACCTGGGGACGCATTGCGTGTGCATGCATTATCAGCTACTTCATGTGGGCTCACATGCAGGTCCTTCTTGTAAGAATGTTTGCCTTCAAGGCACCATATATAGCTCCTACTTCACCGCACAACTTAGAGTCGACGAATGAGTTGGGTTGACCCTAGTGGTGAGGACAACCATTACAAGAAAATAGCTGATTTGCGACAGAATGGTTGCGATAGACCATAAATCGGTCGGAAATATCACAAATTTCCGAACGATTTTTGTTATGTAGCAAATTTGCGATGAATTAAAAATATGTCAAAAAATTTACGGCTGAAATCTACCAATTTCGACAGAATTTGGAAAATTTTGGCTGAATTTTAATTTTTGGTGTAGATGTAATTTGCGACAGAATTTTCCGTCGCAATCTGGAAAAAGTAAAAAAAAAAACTATTAAACCTAGTATAAAATGGGTATGTGCCTCTTTTGTTCTGCCCCTTGTTTTCTCCCTCTTCTTCTTCGGCTTTTTTGTGTTTCCTTCTTCTGTTTTCCATCTTTTTTTTCTTTTATCTTCTGCTTTTCTCACGTCTTCTTTCTTATTTCTTTCTACTCTTTCTCTCAGTCTCCTCTTTCTTACTCTCCTCTTTTTCGCTCCTTTCTTTAGTCTCTTTCAATGTTTTTTCTTTCAATTTCTGAAACACAAATTGATACAGGTTGTCGCACACCTCTCAAAAATAACCAAACAACATTAACTAATATAGCAAGGGAAGTACGGATCGAATAATCAGGTAAGCGATAAGATTAATTTCTATTAGCTCTAAAAAGTCTAAATTGTGTAATGGGCCTTTGTGGAATTCTAACTAAACTACCAAAAACTAAAGAAAACAATGAAAAACTAAAACTAAGGAGAACAACGGAAAAATTACGAATTAAACTCTGATTATGGGAACCTAGGGCGGTCGGTTCACTATGAACAATCATCAAACTCATAAAACATTCATTAATCAATTCATTAACGTTCATTGAACTAGGGCTCACTAATTCTCTCGAACTTAGACTCCCTCAAAACTCCTTTACCGGCTCTAGCTCGCATATATTTGCTTTTGCATATTATTGAATAGTCTTATTGTGATAATCATACCTCTCGACCTCGATTTCGACAATTACCTAACTCACAACAAAATATGGCCACAATTTAATTGCAATCAATAGTAATCAATCATAAGAAATCAATTAATAATTAAGAATCAATTAACGAACATAAAATTAATGCATAGCATGTTCAGAGATCCTCTAGCCCTAGAAAAGAAGACTACTCACACATGATTATGAAAACCAAAACAAAAATAAACGTAACAAACATGTTCGATCATAAACGTAAATAAATTAACAAGAAATTAAAACTAAAATTAATTACTAGAAATTAAACTAATTATTAGACTAATAAACAAACTAATAACAAACTAAAGCAAAAACTAAAAACAATAAAGAATTGAAAAAGAGAAGGGAAAGAGATTACCAAAAGAAAGCTTGAATTGTATTAACTTGAATTAACTTGAAATTAATTGTTGAATAACAAACTAATCAAACTACTAGTTCTAGAGAGAGAAAAGTTTTAAGATTCTAAATCTAAAAATTTCTCAGAAACTAATTAGGGTCAATCTCAAGTCATGGCCCCTTTTAAAAGTACATGGGCTTGGACTAAAACAATCCCACTAACAAAAACCGAGCAAAGCAACTCGTGGACCGACAACTCGGCCTCCTGTGCCCGCAGGGAACAAATTGCCATTGCTCCCTGCGCCCGCAGCTTCAACGATTTTCGAAATATGAAGGGCCTGATCTATGTTGCTGGCGCATAGGTCAACAAGGCTTTAAGGGATGCGCCCTCATCAACCATTTTAAGGGACTTTTTTAACGAGCTTTAGAATTCTTCGCTCGATTCCTTCAAATCTCGTTTGTAGCTTCTCATACGTTGCACGCATCCTGAGCAAGTACATTTTGACTCGTTTTAGCTTCTAGTGACTTATAACTCCCTATTACGCTCTTGTAACATATAAAACAAACCAAAAATCGTGCGTAATAACCGAGGAAGCATAAAATAAACATTAAAATGCTGTAGAAATCAACTAAAACCTCTCCAAATTATAACTTAACACCTAGGAATGGTATTTAATTAACATAAAGTCACAAACTCAAATATTAAGCATAAAAATCGACCAAAAATGAAGGAAAAACATAATATAAAACATGTATATCACAAATGTTGAATACCTTGGTTTTTTGGTCTAATTTGACCATGAAAACCCTAGATATAGGGTTTTTGTGGTCAATTTCGACTAAAAATAAAATGTTAAGTAGTACTTATTGAAGGTATGTGGCTATCTTTGTTTATTTTTATTTGAATTTTGGGTTGTTTTGTTTGTTTATGGTTGGTTTTAGTTTTAATTTGAGGGGATTTTTTTGTTGGTTTTAGTTTAAATGTTTGGGTTTTATTTTGGATCGAATTAAGTTCGACTTTGTGGGGATTTTTGTTGGATTTTTCTTTGGATTTTATTCGATTTTTTGGGTGGTAGTTAAGATTAAATATAGTTTGGGGGGGGGGGGGGGGAGAGAGATTTTCGTTCCAATTTTGGGTTTTATTTTTGTTCGATTTTTGTTGATTAGATCTAGTTTTCTTTTTGGCGTGGGTGTAAAGGGTGGATTAGGGATGGTGGATGCGGTTGTGTGGGTGGTCGTGGGGTTTGGTGGTGAGGTAATGGCCGGCGTGGGTACTAGGGGTGGGTTTAAGGTTCAGTGGTTGGGTATTGGGGTGGGTTCCGGGTTGAGTGGGTGGCTGTTGGGGTGGGTTCCGGGTTTAGTGGGTGGGTATTTAGGTGGGTTAAGGGTTTAGTGGGTGGGTTCAATGGGTTCGGTTCATGGTTCAATAGGTGGGTACTGTTCAGGGTTCAGTGGGTGGCCTGCTAAGTATGGTGGGTCTAAGTGGTGTGAGTGGGTGGTCTGGTGAGTGGGGTGGTTGGCCTGTGTAGGATTGGGTGGTTATGGGTCTGGACAGTAGTAGTGGGGTGGCCTTGTGCTGCCTCGCTGCCGGTTTTTTTTTTAAATAGTGGATGGTCATCTTCCGACGGATTTTAGTCCGTCGAAAATTTGCGACTGAATTTATGATGGAAACTGAGTTTGACTTTTTTTATGGAAATCCGTCGCAATTTTCATTGAAATTAATTTTCTGACGGAAATTCCGTCATAAATTTCTGACAACTAGTTTTCTGACTGCCATTTTTAGATGGATTTCCATCGGACAAGCGATTTGCGACGGAATATAGGCATTTTTCGACAGAAAATTTCCATAGGAAATAGGCCTTTTTCTTATAGTGAACCGCACAACTGATTAGTTTACCCAGAACCGTTATTAGTCCAAATAATGGGCGAGTATTTATGAATTACATGAAACTAACCCTGGGCTGGAAGGGTCAACTATTGAGTACCCAATTGTGTTTTGTACATATTACTATTATTATTATTATTATTATTATTATTATTATTATTATTATTATTATTATTATTATTATTATTATTATTATTATTATTATTATTATTATTAAATACTTTAAAGTCTTATTTCGTTTCAAGTAAAACACATTAAGGGAGGGCATAGGAAATTCAATATCAAACTCAATATTACGAATTGAGGTTATATTACTTATATGTTATATTTTTAATGTCCAAAAAAAAATTAAATTATTAAACATAAGTGGAATACCCTTACTCATTACCTAGTCCAATACCATACCTGTTACCATTTGGAAAATAAATCCATTGGGCGGGTACCCATCGGGAACGCCGTTTAAAATAGCCCATAACTAGAACTTGTCTTGAAACTAAACAACTAGCTAAATTTGGATCTGGTAATGGGCCCAGTCAACCAGGTCCGAGGTTTTACTTGCCAGGTCCAGATTGAGAATGGGTCCAAAACCGCGTACCTTTCTTTTTAGTTCACCCCTAGGTGAGCGATCCAAGCCCATACTAGCCAATCCGAGCCCAAACATAACCCTACTCGCCAAATTATCCACGTGGGTTAGGCCCGCTCACCCTATGATCCAATCCAACCCACCCTGCCATCCATGATTATGGATTATGGGTCATATTTTTCCGACCCAACCCTTGAGCAAGCTTATTCATTTAAACCAGCCTAACCCACGCTAATTCGCAAACCCAACTTGCCCTTATTCACTAAAAGACCCCACCCAATTTAATTCAATAAACCAACTGAACCAAACCCAACCTAATTCGTGAAACCAAACCAATAGACTGTAAAATTGCAGTTCAATAGCTGTGTAATTTTTTTCGAATTTGACGGCAAGATTAGCCTAGTCTTATCTTAAGAGTCAATTCATGTACCACATCAACTTTTCACTATTATTTCATATTTCAGTATGCTTTTCTATCTTCTTATGACTCTTTAAAACCAAGATACAGTCACTATTCTACCTCTATGATTCACTTAATACTCTTGAAAATAAAACAAATATAAATAAATACTCCCTCCATTTTTTAATTGCTACATTTTCCTTTAATGGAATTTTGGACTAGTTGCAAAAGATAACTTCCTATCCTCATTTGGAAACTTTTTTCCATAAAAAGACTGTTATGCCCTTACTCATCATCATCCACCATCCATTCGACCCCAACTACTCCTGCCAAGCTACCACTGCAACAACCTGCCACTACAACTAACCCCTTCAATTTTGTCACCTGCCACCACCACCACCATTACCATAAATGTCCTTTTCCATCACCCACCAAGCCATCACTACACGCCCTTTTACAATTACCCATGACATCTTCTTTTTTGTCACCCTCACCCGTCACCACCAAAAAAAACCTCTTTTTTCGTCACTTGACCACCACCACCACAAACTCCTTTTCCATCACCCACCACCACCACTGCACATCCCTCCCTCCCAACACTCGCCATCACCATTAAACAAATCTTATATTTCATCTCACCACTATCAGCCCCCACAAGTTTGTTCTTTTTTAAGTCTCAGCAGCACCCTGATAAGCCTTGCAAACAAGATTTACCACTAAAACCTTTGATGGGTTAGATCTTTGACTCAAACAAACCCCTTCGAACTAGGTTTGTTCGAAATTGGGGGTTTTTAGGTTGATAGATTGAATTGGTGGTGGTTCCTTGATCGAACTTGTTTCAGGGTGAAACTGTGCCAATGGAGTTGACCACTAGCTTGGGTAGAGCTACTCTATGTGAACCTGCTAGCCTCGATGTTCCCTGCACAATAACACAAGTCCCTGGCCTTGGGGGTGTTTCTGAGGAACGCTCCTCCGACGCTCAAGTCAGTTTAGAGAGAGAAAGTATGTTCTTTTGCAAAGAGAATTCTTGTGTTTGTCGATATGTTACCTTCTCATGTCATGACTAACTTTATATAGTAGCGTGCTGGAGGTCCTTTTACAAGGACCTGATGGGGTCTGCCCCAGCTTAGCCTTGGTAAAAAGGAGACCAGTAAGGACGACCTGCTAGTAAGTCAACCAGGTCTATTGTCAAGGAGCTCAGTGGTCACGTGAGGCAGTTATCGAGGTCACGAGCTGTGAGCAACTCACAGCTCCCCAACAACTTGTCCCCCCATAGTCTAAATGTGTGGCGATTTAGAGCTGGAAGTTCGTGACCTCATTCATTTCGAAGAGTCGTTGGAGGCGAGAGCATGCCAATAGTCTTCATTCAATGCAGTTTGCAACTTCTGATTTTTGCCTTGCCCTTTATTTACGCCACTACCATAATTGCCTTGGAAGTTGGTAGTTAATCAATTTAGAGAAGTGTCGGTTACAGGCTGCGCGAAAATCGAGGGAGTAGTGGGCAGTTTCTTTTTGAAACGAACGGATATAATTGCCCTTAAATCTCTTCAGTAATCCCCACTTATTTCTCTACTCTCACTGTGCATTCACATTTCTCAACTTCTCTCTGCAAACTCCAACTCTATTTTTCCCATTTGAAATTCTTCCATCTCCTTCTTCGACTTTTTAACTTTTTACTACTCAATGGCTGACTCAAACCCCATCACTGCTGTTGTCCCCACCAACGAGGAGCACTTACAGCCCAACTCCCCCCGGGGAAGCGAAAGCGACGACTCTCTATATGATTCTGACCGGTCTAACATGGTTCCTGACGACTCGTTGTTGTCGGATATCTTCCAATGTGAGGAAGAGAGAAGCTGACAAGGTATTTCTTGGTACGTCTATCAGGCCATTGCCGACCCTAGCTTGAATCCGGATCTATAGGTCTTCGTTGACCCTAAGGATCATATGTACTGCACAAAGAGGTCCATAAAACATGGGGAGTTCGCTGGGCCCATGAACTTGGTCCCTGGTGAAATGTTCATTAAAAATGCAATGTTGGGTCATTGGGACCTCCGTGCTGCCGTCCTCTATCACTTCAGGCATCCCCTAGGCTATTGGGTTGAAATACCCCATCCCGACAACGTGGCCTTTGCTCCACCTCGAGGGCGAGTCCTTGTCTACCTGGGACAGTTGGTTTGTGGGCTTCAGTTTCCACTCCATCCTTTTATCATCAAACTGCTGGACTTCTGGCAGATCTCTATTGCCTAGCTGAATCCTCAAAGTATTGAGCGTATTGTGAGTTTCATTTGGACCTGCGAGCTGGTAGGTCTTCAATTGTCTGTTGATGTTTTTAAAGCCATGTTCCGGCTAAAGCGCTTTGCGGGTACCAATATTCCAACAGTTTGGTGCTGACTGGAAATTAAAAAGGCTGATGAGGCAGATCACGTCATTTCCACTGCCTTCCCAAAGTTGAGCCCCAACCTGGTGGGCTCTTGGACGAAAGAATTCCTATGGTTACGGGTGCCCCTCTAGAAGGAGCACAAGCACGTTTACAAGGTGAGGACCCAATTCAAGGATCCTCACTTTACTCCTTTCTTAGAGGTGGGTGCCCTCTCTGAATATGAACAGAAAACGTACTCTCACTTTTTGGCTTCTGTGGGTCACCACAGGGCTGAGAGTCGTTCATCTCCTTCCCCTCTTCATTGGCTGCCCCTTTTCGACCTCCTTCGAGATGAGCTATATCTTGTCGCCGGCAATCTCTCCAACAAGTATACTACTAGTCAGTTATCCTAACTCTTGATGTTCAATTGCTTATGTCTTTTCCTTTTTTTTCTTTTTTTTTTTAAAAAAATATTAAAAACAAGTGTACTTTGTCCCTTACCTGGTCCCTTGTGCGACCTGCAGAGTATGTTGCCAACCATATTGACTGGTCTTTGTTGAAACTGGATCGATCGACCTTTGAGCCTCTTGTTACCATTCCTGGAACTTCCCCTAATCACTTATACACCCTCAAAAACTGAAATGATAAGATAGTTGACTTGGTCTCTGCCAGGAAGAAGCTCGCTGTTGATCCTTGGACCTACCTTCCTCACCGTGACTTGATGCTCAGGCTGGCTGAGCAGGAGGAAGCTAGTCAGGTCCCTGTGTTGGATATTGAATCTCTCTCCTCTGTTCCTCCTTCTCCCACTAGACCTGGTGTGACCAGGTCGAAGGCGTCCAGAGGTAGAGTGGGTAAGGTAGGATCCATTTCCCTTCCTCTACCCGGTGTTGCTAAAGCTAGTCTGCGTTCGTCCAAAGTGCCTGCCCTGCTGCTACAGAGGCTGCTAGATCTCTTGCTGCGTCAGCCAAGAGGCAAGCTCCCAGACAAGTTCCTTTTTCCATAAGGGAACAAACCAGGAGTGGCAGCCAGCCCTCCTCTACCACATCTAGTAATGGGAAGACCCCACAACAGGTGCTTTCTGTTTCTGATAGTGATGACGATGATGATGATGATGATGTACCCCCCTTGATTAAGAGAAGTAAAACTATTGGTGCCAGTTCTGTTGTGGTTTCATCTGCTGTACCTTCGACTTCTACATCCCCTGTAGCTCCAACAGGTTATTTGATTGCTCCTCATCCTTTGCCTGCTTCCTCAGCTCTAATGGCCTCTCCTACTGTGGTGGCTGGTACTTCCCTTCCTTTAAATACTTGCCCTGCTACCGTATCCCCATTGGTCCCAATTCCTTCACTCTTTCCCTATCGTGCTCTTAGTGACCTTGGTGGCCTGCCCCATTAGCATTCCGTGTCAGGGTTTTCTTCTTTCGAGCATTGGGACTCGTAGATTAGCTCTGGTGGCACTACCATGGAGTCTAGGGGTGAGCAGCCTATTTTGCCTCAAATTTCAATGAAGATGGTCAGGGTACCTGAAGCTGTTAGGGAAGCTTTTAGATCTCCTCCTTTTGCCTTTACCAATCTAGGCCACGTCTCAGCTGCTTCAGGTGATGCTCTTTGCAAGTCTTTCCTCTACCGAGCTCTTCCTTACGCTGATAGGCCAGGCATTAGTATGGAGTCTCCCGCTCAGAACCTCCGGTTCCACCTTGCTCAGGTAACCTTCTTTTCCGGCTCTTTTTCTTATCCTCAAGAGTTCTTGTGCTAACCTTCCTTGGTGTTGTCTTCCCAGGTTTTGAAATATGGGTCTATCACCTCTGAGTTGAGCGATTTCCAGGGGCAGAGGATGGCAGAGCTGGGCTAGGAGTTGGAGCTGAGCGACAAGAAAATTGCTGAGCTGTCTGCCCAACTATTCGCACAGCAGAGTTCTCACGAGGAGCAGTTTTCCCAACAAGCTCATCAAATTGAATCTCTACAAGATCAACTGAAGAAGCTGCAAGAAGAAAAGGAGATGGCAGCTGTTGCTGAGATGACTGCTAGAGCTGAAGATGCCTCTGTCCAAGCTGCTGCTGCCCAGAAGGACAAGCTCCTCAGCCTAAGAGAGCATGAAATTTCTTTAATGAAGAGTCAGGAGACCTTTCTGCTCCAACAGTTGTCCACCCAGCAGTCTCAACTTTCTTCTCTTCAGAATGAGCTTCAAATTGCTAATGATCTGTTGGGGTCTATGGATAGGGATCGGGAGACTCACTTTTATGATGCTTGGGTGATAGCCTACAGGTGTGTTTGTGCCTCCTACCAGGTAGATTGGTCTCTTGTTGAGCAGAACCTAAAGGATCAGGTAGGCCAGGCTCCTATAGAGGGAGAGGTGACCCCAGCCTCCATTGTAGCCTACATGGAGTCCTGCAAGCAGCTTCCTGTAGGTGCTGCTCCTTCTGAGGAAATGATGGGCGAAAGTCCTGTTGCTGAGGCTGCTAGTGAACCTCTTGTGCAAGGGTGAGACTGAACAAGAGCAGAAGACCTATGCTATGGAGGTAGAAACCAGTGCCCCTGAGTCCATGGCTGAAGATGTTGTTCCTGAGCAAGACCAAGCAGCTGTCCAAGATGAAGCAGATCAACTTGATGGGAGGCGGGCTAATGTTGATGTTGTACCTGTCTAACCTCGGCCCGAGACTGCTCACAGTTCAGTAGGCGGGGCTGAAGCAATGGACCAGGATCAGCAGGAAGAAGGTGTCCCTGGTGCCCAGGGTGGTGAGGTGATGAACCTCATGTAGGAAGTTTGGAAGCTACCGGCATCTAGCTCCCTTGTGAGCTCTTCCTGCTCGTACACCTCCTGTTGAGCTTTACTTTTGCTTCTTCATTGGTCTTTAGTTCTTTTGTAATTTTTGATCCAGCTTTTCTGAACAATTGGTTAATTGTATTTCAAGCAAAAAACTACTAACTATGTAGCCTCATGGCTGGTTTTGCAGTAGACCACCCTTTTGAGTCTGCTACGTAGCTGCCGATTTATCTTGTTAATCTTCTTATTGCCTTGATTTATGCATGTTGTTACCTCCCTGTTTGTTGCATTTTTTGGTTGTTGTTTTGCTTATGCACCTCCTGTCTCCCTTCCAGCTTCCAATGGTGGGGGCTAGCTGTTGTGAGGGAGGCATGGTTGTGACCCTTAAACCTTTAAACCATTCGCATTTATGTTTTATGCAGTTATATTTGCTTTATGGAATGTGAGTGATAAGGTTTCATCTCAAGTATGCCATGTCTACAAAATCCTGCTATACTTTCGTTTCACTTTGCAAACTTAATTCCACTCACACACCTGGGCCACCCGAGTAGCTACTCTACTCAGGCCCATTGCGATGGAATTACACCGTTTCCCCCACAAAGGCTTGCCAGAGGTAGGTTGCTTCCAATGGGTAACTCCACATACTCAGGTTTAGCCTGTAGCTCCTTGTAGTGGTTCCAGGTCTTAGTTTCAGCCTTGAGCTGTCTCAATTCCAACATATTTCAACCACATTTCGCAAAACATAGAACTCGTTTATTGCAACATGTATCAAAGTACATTTTCACATATAGTGCTAGGAGTTACAATCACTTCTTTCACAAAAGATGAAGTAGTTGCACAACAAGTACTTACACGAAATACTTCTTGAGCTGGTCAGCATTCCATATGTTGGGTAGTGTCGTCCTGTCTAGCTCCATTAGCCTGTAAGTTCCAGGGTGGAGTTGCTGATAGATCTGGTAAGGTCCTTCCCAAGTAGCTGACAGTTTCCCATGGACATTTTCTTTTTGAACAGCCGCTGCATTTCTTAGGACTATGTCTCCCACTTCCAATTTCCTGCTTTTCACCCTTTTGTTATAGTATTTCTTGACTCTATCCTGGTATTCTGCTAGTGTGACTGCTGCTTCTTCCCTAAGGGATTCCACCAGGTCGAGCTCTTCCAGCCTAGCCTTGCTATTTGCTTCCGCATCGTACAGGTGGACTCTCAAAGATTCGCTTCCCATCTCTACTGGTATTAAGCATTCAGCTCCGTATACCAGGCCACATAGGGTCTTCCTTGTGGCCTCCGTGACGGTCGTTCTTAGTGACTAGAGGGTGCTGTGCAATTCTTGTAGCCAATTGGTCTTTTGATCATCCAACCTCTTCTTCAGGGATGCTAATATCTGCTTGTTGGCAGCCTCTGCTTGCCCGTTGGATTATGCGTGGCACACAGCTGAGTATGCGGACTTGATGTGGTACTTGGCTAACCATGCTCTCCGGCCATCATTGTCGAACTATTTACCGTGATTCATAACCAAGCACATGGGGAGGCCATATCTTGCTATGACATTTTGCCAGATGAAGGGCCAAACCTGCTTTTCTGTGATCTGGGCCAAACCGTCTGCCTTTATCCACTTAATGAAGTAACTAATGGATAGAATCAACCACCGCTTTCCTCCAACTACTTTTGGGAATGGACCTAGCAGATCGAGCCCCCACTGGGCGAAGGGAATCAGATTTATGACTGTCCGCAGGTCGTTGGCTGGTTGGATGATGTTAGGGGCAAACTTCTGGCACATCTCACATTTTCTGACCAGTTCTTTTGCATCAGCTAACATGCTTGGTCAGTAGTAGCCAGCTCTCATCAATTTCAAGATCAGGGTTTTTGAACCCATGTGGTGTCCACAGATCCCTTCATGGACCTCTCTAAGTATGTAGTTTCCTTCAACCTCGTCAACACACTTCATTAGGGGCTGGTCGGTGTAAGACCTACGGTACAGCTCCCCATCAACAATCACATATCTTTTAGCTGCTAGCTCGATCTTCCTTTTCTTTGTCTTGTCACAGTTCAGGGCTCTCCTTTGATGCAAGCAAGTATTTCCTTCATCCAATCAGCCATGTGGGTGACCTGATATGCCTGCACGGGCTGCTTGTTGGTGCTCCTTGAGGGTAGGACTTCCACATAAACTGACCTGCTCAGCTCCTGTAGACTGGAGCTGGCAAGGTTGCTGAGGGCGTCTGCCTGAGTGTTTGCCCCTCTTGGGACCAGCTCAACCTGGAAGTCTGTTAGTGATGAGGTCATATTCTTCATTTTCTGCATGTAGTCAGCGAGCACCGGGTCCCTAACCTCATACTCCCCCCTAAACTGATTGCCCACGAGCTGGGAATCAGCTTTCAGGTGAACTCTTCTGGCCCCCATGGATATGCACAACTGCAGGCCGGCTATGGCGGCTTCGTACTCAGCTTCATTGTTAGTTGCTTTGAACTGGAATTTAAGTGCGTACTCAAAGACCTCGCCTTCAGGTGATACCATTACCACGCCTGCTCCAGCTCCGTGAAGAGTAGACGAACCATCTGTGCTCAGTGTCCACGGTCCTGCTTCACCTGCTGCCTGCTTACTGCATGAGCATTCTGCTAGGAAATCTGCTAGAGCTTGTGCTTTGATTGTCCTTCTCGCTTGAAAGGTTATGTCAAAGGTTGTCAGCTCCACAACCCATTTTGTCAAACTTCTTGATTTCTCCATTTTTTCCAAGCTCCTCTCCGGCGGAAGGTCGGTTAGCACCACTATTGTATGAGCATCAAAGCAATACGGAGGCAATGCAAGCACCACTATTGGGTGTCAGCTCCACATGATGCTGCAGATGCAGAAGAATACAGAGGCAATGCAAGCTCACAATAGCAACTAGAAACCCAGTTAGCTCAAATTGCACAGTCCATAGCTCAGTGGTAACAGGGTCAACTACCTCCTCAACCTAATCCACTAGCTCAGAGAGAAAATTGCAATTACATCACTACCAGAAGAGGAGCCCACTATGAAGGTCCTAAGATGCCCACTAATGATGCTGATTCAGAGATTGGAGTGCAGACTGGCAAGACCAGCAATGTGGTGATTGAGAAGATCGCAGAGCCTACACTATCTAAGGAGAAAGATGCCACGGAGAAGAGAGCTCCGGTAGCTGACAAGCCAGTTGATACATTGACACCTCCCAAGGTGACATGGTAGATAGGAGTAAGAATGACAATCACTTCTGTAAGTTTCTCGATATTGTCAAAAATTTGCAGGTTACTATGCCTTTTAATGACTTAATTACGCTGGTACTTACATAAACTAAATTTTTGAAAGACATATTGAGTAGGAAGCGTGAATTTGAGTTCAGTGGAGACTGTTGCTATAACCGAAGAATGTAGTGCTATTTTGAAGAATAAGTCTCCACCTAAACTCCAGGATCCTGGAAGTTTTCCGATAACTTGTAACATTGGTCCACTTTTTATTGATAAGGCTTTATGTGATTTAGGGGCCAGTGTTAGTGTTATGCCGTTGTCTATCTGTAAGAAATTAGATATGGGTTCTTTAAAGTTTACTAACACTACCTTGCAGATGGCGGATAGAATTGTGAAATACCCAAAAGGTATTTTGGAGGATGTCTCGGTAAGAGTTGGGAAGTTTTTCATTCCCGTGGATTTTGTAATGTTAAATATGGGGGAGGATGCACGCATCCCTATTATTGTTGGTAAGCCATTCTTAAATACTGCAGGAGCTGTTATTGATGTCAAGAATGGAAGGTTGACCCGTTCTGTACGTGATGACAAGGTTACCTTTAACCTTGATAGTGCATTAGAAAGTCATATATTAGAAAAATCCTGTTATAAAATTGATATTGTTCAAGAGATTGTTTGTGATGACTTGCCTCGATCCCTTAAAAAGGATCTTTTGGAGGCTATTTTGTGTTCGGATGTGATTTCAAGTGAAGGCAATAGGGAATTAGATGAGCTGATTCAGGACCTTCCAGGAGTGGAATTCAATTCAGGGAGCAATTATAATTTCTTGAAGCTACCCATGGATGTTTGTTCGGTAAAGGAGGTAATACAACCTGAGATGAAACCTCTTCCCTCTAATTTTAAATATGCATTTATAGATGAAAAAGAGCTATATGCATTTATTGTTAGTGCTTCACTTACTGATAGTCAACTTGAAAAATTGTTATTTGTGCTTAAATGTCATAAGAAGGTTATTGGTTACACTATAGATGACCTAACTGGTATTAGTCCTGATTTTTGCATGCATCGTATTCATTTAGAGGAAGGTCATAAACCATGCATACAGGGTCTGTGTCGTTTGAATCCTAACATGTAGGAAGTTGTTAAGAAAGAGGTCATTAAATTATTTGATGCTGGTATCATTTATTTTGTTCCTAATTCTAAGTGGGTTAATCTAGTTCAGGTAGTACCTAAGAAAGATGGGACCATTGTTGTTCATAATGATAAAAATGAATTGATTTCCACTAGAGTTGTCACAAGTTAGCGTATGTGTATTCATTACAGGAAATTGAATACTGCTACTAAAAATGATCACTTTCCCCTCCTTTTCATTGGTCAAATGTTAGAAAGGCTAGCCAGGCATAAGAATTTTTGTTATTCAGATGGTTATTCGGGATTCTTTCAAATCCCCATGCATCCAGATGATAGAGAAAAAACAACTTTTACATGTCCTTATGGTACTTTTGCATATCGTAGAATGCCCTTTGGTTTAAGTAATGCCCCTGCTACCTTTCAACGTTGCATGATGAGTATATTTTCTGACTACATTGAATCAATTATGGAAGTTTTTTATGGATGATTTTAGTGTCTACCGAACTTCCTTCGATGCTTGTTTAGAAAATCTAACAAAAGTGCTCATGAAATGTGAAGAGGTGAATTTATTGCTGAATTGGGAAAAGTGCCATTTTATAGTCACTAAATGTGCTGTGCTTGGACCTTTAATCTCAGAACGAGGTATTGAGGTCGATAAAGCAAAGATTCAAGTAATAGAGAAACTCCCCCCTCCTGTGAATGTCAAAGCTTTTTGGGTCGTTTAGGTTTTTTATCGCAGGTTTATTAAAGATTTTTCTAAAATTGCGAAACCACTAACTCAATTAATTTTGAAGGATGTAGATTTTTATTTTGCTGATGAGTGTGTTGAGTCTTTTAACAGGATTAAACAGGCACTTATTTTTGCACCTATCATCCAAACTCCTGATTGGGACCTCCCGTTTGAGATCATTTGTGGTGCAAGTGACTATGAAGTTGGAAATCCAAAACTAAGAGTCTTTAGAAATAAAAACAACCATCCAAAATATATGTTAGTCTTCAAGCAACATAATAAAGTAAAGCTACAAAACATAGCAAGCACTCTAACTCCTGCCCATCATAAAACGACTTATGCCCACTTGCACCTGCAGCTTTTCTTTTACTAGACAACTACTTACCACAATTGGGTCATTGTAGGGACAAGTCCAAGACAAAGCCACTCACACAAAACAAACAGTCACCAAAGCTAAGTACATGACTACTAAAGGCTATGCAACAACCAAAAGAAATAAAACATGCACTCAACTTAAGTTTAACAACCTTTTTACCTGTACATGGATTAAATTAAGTTAATTATTATAATTAAAATTATGGATCCTGCATCGAATGGGTTCCTCTTTAAAAATCATCACCTACCCTATTGGGCACCAACTTGGGAGCAACTCCAAGAATGTATTACTATGTCACATAAAGTGACGGATATCCAGTGCATTAAAAATAGAAAAGAGTACAACGTCTTGTATTCCAATTAGAAGTTATAGATCACTGTTCCATACGACTTCCCCCATTGTTCATACTAAAGGTATATAAGTTCCAAGAGTTTTGTTGCAAGTCCTCTTATACTTTACGTGATTTAGCAAGTTTAGCAATATTATGACTCTCATGCAACATCACATAAAGACATGCATCAAATCAAGTAAGCTAATTTAATTATCTTCAATTTAAGGTGATACAAAATTAATCTTATGTGTGTCCTTTAACTAAACTGAACTTCCTTTACCACACATTAACTGTGAGTGGATAATTACTTACTTTCTTCTTGAGCACACATTAAACAGTGAGTGGCAACATGTCTAAAATAATTGCTCAGAACTTCTTTTAATCATGTGAATAAAAATTCACAACTACCTTTCTTGTTGATTAACTAACTAATCAACTTAAAAATAACTTCATTCCTTGATCAATAAACCATTGGCAAAATTAAACTGATCATAACATTCCAATTCAAGCTTATAAAAATTTAACTTTCTATTTAACATGGAATGCCATCATACTTTAAGAACATGCTACTAAAAACTTGTCATGCACATAAATTCCTGATTCAAAACAAGCATACAAGATTTCATGTAATCAAGAATTGTTCAGGCATGCATTCTAACTCCTGTGTTTGTCTTTTGTACCTTGTAAAGTAACGGTGCTCCACCACAACCTCTAGAAGTGGAGTAGTTCAAAGTCTCCTACATAGGGACAAACCGAAACTAAATTAAAACCTTGTTGACTAAATCCTACAACCACTGTAACTAACCTCTTTATTGGAAACTTTGTCCAAAACTACCTTATGTGGTCTCTATTACTACACTTTAACTTTTCTATTGTAACATTACGTAGTTTTCAGGACTTAATTATGATTTATAAAACCTTAGTATAATTTTTATGCCACTTTAGCATAGTGGACAACAATATAAAATTACCAAAACTCCTTGAAAAGCTTAAAAAACCACATAAATCAATCATACAATGTATTACGTAATTTATATGATCAATTTATGCTAATTACATACTTTAAAAGCCTAATTATTCACTTTATAAATTCTGGACAGCATGTTAAACATGCTTAAAATCACTTTTAAACTTCACAAAACATACTAAAAATTATATGCAACATCATAAAGAATTCATATGTGATCATACTAGCATAATATGAACACTTAAAACTTACTTTAACTTGTTTTTATAAAAATTTCAGATTTTCTGACTTAAGAGTCATGAAAAACTTATAAAAACATCAAATTTTCATGATAAAACTCTTCTACAATCAACTAACATAATTATGAAACCAATCTATACTTTAGAATAATTTTTCATAACCCAAAACATGATCAAAATATTTATTCCATTCAATTTCATGATTATAAATTTTGGACAGCAATTTATTTTATTTTCAAAGCCTTTAAAAATCAATTTAAACTTCATAAAATCATCATAAATTCACACAACAATAATTCATGATCATAATAT